>JAFVLL020041522.1:0-23286 GCA_021397915.2 Tor tambroides | reverse complement strand
TAATAAGCTTAAGTAGAAGATCAGTAGGTTGGCTTTCTCAAGCCAACCTAATAAGCTTAAGTAGAAGATCAGTAGGTTGGCTTTCTCAAGCCAACCTAATAACTATGTAATAACTGTATAATTGTAAAATCTTTGTCTTGGTCAACCAATTACACTTACACTCAAAATATTTAGGCTTAAATTGAAGATTTATGTATTTGAATTACAAATAAAATTACCTTCCGTTTGGATTACACCATTTGTAAAATTCTGCTCTAAAAAAACAGCCATCATATTTTCATCAAATAACCATATTTTTAAAATGTATGCATGCATTCAAATGGGTTAGAATCAATATAAATCAACTCCTTGTGAAAATGATCTTTATTCACTTCAGAAGTATGAACCTGGTTAAAATACAGCTAGCTGTGAAACAAGCAATATTCAAGTAGCTACAATATATGAGACTGAAACAAATTGGACTTATTGATGATAAATTTATAAGTCTGGTTTCAGTTTATTAGCACTATTAGAAAAATTATACCTGTTTCATTTATGTATGACTGACAAATATGTATGCATCACGTCAAGTTTCTTAATCTCAAAAATGTAATCCAAATGAATGGAAATTTTATATGCAATTTAAATACATTTGAATTTAGACCTTTTTTCTGTAGCTGAGTTCATTTCATGTCTTCTGTATCTCTCTACTCATTCTTTCTTTTTACATATTAAAATAATTTTGGTTTAAATCAAAAATGTCCATTTATTAACACACAAACTGATAATTTGATGTATAATAACTCGGCTTCATGTTGGAGTTCTGACTATTTTGCAATAATGACTGGCTGACTGAATTTGATCTCTTACTTAATACCATCATCCTTCTCGCTCTAATATCCATCAGGGAACATTTCAGCAGAATATGGCAGTAGCAGCAAATGTATTAATACTGTTTCTCCACCAGATGTGAGCAAGGCGATGCGTCAAAACTAAACTGCCCCCATTATAATCAATGCAGCTGTCCACATTGAAGGTGCTTGTTGCAACATGTACTGTACTTTTGTACAACATGTACTGCAGCCACTGTATTTCCCTAGTCTGTCTAGGGAAAATATCATATTTGTTATGAAATAGCACTGTTACAACAGCTATTTTTGGTCTGTGGTATCTGCAGTTGCATGTACTATATGGTAATACTAACATTATCTGTACAATATTTCAGTAAAGATCGAATGATTAAAAATAGCCCATCGCTAATCAGCTTTATACCAATGGATTTAAATCAAGTAAGATTTTATTTCAACAGATTATATTTGTACTTTACTGTAGCCATGAACTGACAGCTGATTGGTGTATATTAGTGAACATTATGACATGACATGCAGCTTTGACTCTTCCAGTGTAGACGGACTCAAGCCACTGCAGCACGTCATTGGTCACTTTCATGGCATCTTCCAGATGAAAACGCACACTAGAAACCCTTATTAGGGACAGCTATTAAGAAGAACCCTACCATTCAATCCTTACTTCAAGTCATTCATCTCGCGATTGTCATTGAGCGATTGCAGGCAGTGATCCATTTAAGAGCAAATTGACTCGTCTGCAGAAAAGATACTTGAGCGACGCAGGCGGTCTGTTCATGTGTCACTGATGTAATGGGCATGCAGTTAACTGTCTTAATGAAGTGTGAACGTCACGGCTCAGAGTGACCCAGAGGTCAGCCAATAGGGGAAGATGACTGAAGTCTTGACATTAAATGCCTGACTGTTCAACTAGCCAATTCAGAATAATTCTCCTCGTCAATTTAGTTTAGCATGTATTGTGAACAACAAAGTACCTTTTATATAGAGTCCAGTTTTACCAACTCAATCTGGAAATGTACTGAAATGAAATGCACTTCAGTCTGAATGGTCAGACTGGATGCAGAGAGGGAAAATCAGAGAAAAATCTGTACGCATTATAGGGACAGTGTGAACAATTACACATGTAATCGGCCTTGTTACCAAGATTAATAGCAACAAAACTCTCATTTGGACATAATACAACAATTAGGATGAAACATTATAGACAATAATTTGTAAATTCCATCAGTTGTTGAGGTTTCATTGGCCTAGATTCAGTAAATTGAAGATAAAAAGAGATAAGAGATGAAACAGCATACAGAATGGTGACTAGCATGAAAAATGCTTAAATTAACATGCACCGGCCACACACGCTTCAAAGGCTATTGTTTCTGATTAATGCTGTTTGTTTGAGTCAAATGGGTGATTAATTATTAAGTTTAATTACAGCAGATAAAGACACACCAGCACAGGCCTATGAAAGATGAATTATGTCACAGCTACTTAAGTGATAATGTCTGAAGTGCACACACAGCAAAATTTCCAGTGTTGTTTTTAAGGGGTTAATTTTCCAGTGTTAACAAGTGTTGATTCTGGTGTTGATTTGAACGACATGAACACTTGCAGTGTAAATCAGTATTCAGAGTCAGCGTTATTATAGCGAGTTAACATAATTGACACTGGCGATGAGTTGATCCTATTTCCGGTCCTTGCACATTATTTCCGTTTTGATTAATGGCGGATGATCACCAGGAGCGAAGAGTGATCAAACACAGGTAATATATTTTTAAGGACTTAATTCTATCAATTTTCATATTAAGTTTATATTTCTCAACATCTAGAGTAATCTTGTAAATTCCACAACATTGTCGCATTATTTCTGTTTAGACTGCGCGGCAGACCACCGTCATGAGCCAGAGGCCAGCTTTCAAATTGAGGTAAGACTAGATAATGTTGATTAGTTTAAACATTCAACACTATTTTAGACTTTGTGGTGAAAATGTCATGTCATGTTCTGTTCACTTTGAGCAGCTAACGGTTAGGCGCGAATCTTTTTTAAACATGCACACCGCGCGCGCTGTTTCGGATAATGTTAGTCAAGTTACATGTCGCAGTTACACTCTTCTCCAAAGTACAGTGCAGAGAACGATCATGCAATCCAGCGTTTTGCTGAACTATATTTTTGGACGCGTATGAAAAGAACCGTTCCAACAGTGTCTGACGTGCGCGATTCATATGCAAACGTTTGTTTACATTACGTTATCGTTTGAGAGATGATGAATGGAGCTTCTGACTGTAGCTGCTTGCTGAACTTTATTTAAAATTAACGACTATTTGCGTTTTTCTTGACCAACAGCTGTCGTCAAGCTGGTGAAATTGCAATATCAATGAGTGAAGAAATTTGTGGAACTGCATAACGATTGTGTATTCCAAGTTTTTCTCAATGAAGGTAAGTGCTACTGCTTAGAAATTGACTAATTAAAACCATATAGCAACCATGCTTAAGCTGATAATAAAATGTCCACAGGGCTTGTTTCTAGGTTTCAAAGTTTTTCTTATCGCTTGAAAGAGAAATAAGATCTGTATTCATGTTATTGTTAAAATGACTTTTCAGTTAAAAGACAAGGTACAGAGGACACAAACTGAAGGCAGCTAATATCAGATGTCCAAGAAATGCTTCTTATGGTACCTGGAGGGGTAAGTGTATCAATACTTAAATATATAAACACTTCTACACATTCTTTAAAGGCATCCATAATATGATAGTGTAAAAGGTTTATTCAGCAGTCTCTGTATGAATTAAGCCTGACAGACATGAATCATGGAATCTGAGCTTCTTAGTCACCTACAAGATCCTCAAATCATCAAGTACTCATTCTTCACTCTTTAGTTGACCATAAAGAGACAGATAAAAAATCAATAGGCATCAGCCAGCAAAAGCTTCAGCATAGATGCTAAGGCAAACAGGTATGGCGTGTTTTTCTAACATTTGATTTGTCTGTGTAATAATTCCCTGCCATCATTTTACTAGTCTGGTTATCCATTGTTGTCAGCACTGACCAGATTGTCCAAGACGCCTCTGGAAAAACAATACAGCAAGAGGATGAAAGTTCAAGATGAGACAAAGACTTGTGCACTTCCATAAGGTAAAACGCACAATACTGGTGCAGTGTTTCTTTTTTTTTTTTTTTGTTTTGCTTAAAGGGTTAATTTACTGAAATCCAAGTAGTCATGTACTCACCCTCATGTCATTCCTAACATTTCTGTCCCTGCATTGACAGTCTACGCAAATACCACTGTGATGGTTCAGAAAGTTCAGAAAAAGATTGTAAAACTAATCCATTTGAATTGAGTAATTTATTATTCTATATTTTCTGAAGAGACTTGATCGCTTTGTATGATGAACATATTGAATTTAGGCTTTTTATTCACAAACATTTATCAACACAAACATCAAATATGGTAAATGGAAGCTCAAGCATGAGAACCAGTGAGGTTCATTCTCTGTTAGCAGTGTTTGAGCTTTCACAGGAACTGTTTGTTTGCTGATCACTGTTTGTGAAGAAGCCTAATTTCAACTGTTGTTCATCATATAAAGACAAACTGCGTCTCGTCAGAAATTTTGGACTAAACTGCTCAATTCCTATAGATTAATTTTACACTCTTTATGAACTTTTTGAAGCATCAAAGTGGTAGCTGTGTGGAGTCAATGGATGGACATAAATCTCTGTTTTCACTAAAGTATATTCACTTTTGTTTCAAAGATGAGCAAAAGACTTACGGGCGTGGAACAACATGAGGGTGAGTAAATGATGTTAGAATTTTCATTTTGGGTGAACTAACCCTTTAAAGTACATTTCATCATCAAAAGTTACTAGTTTATGCATTCATCATTGCACAGAGTAATTAACTTTTTTCCACTCTCTTTGTTTAAACAAATTTTTGTTTTTGCTGTTTACAGTCCCGCACCTGCACCAGTATTGAAACCCATCTCAGTCAGAGGGAGGACCACCAGCCATACCTACTGCTATTGAGAAGGATCAAGAGCAGGATCACCTTATTCTATGTGGTCGGACAAGCTTCTCATCCCTTCTGAAGGAACCAGCTCCTTGAGTACCAAGTTCACTGTGTTTTCAACCTGTTGAGTAGGTTCTTTTCAATGTCTTTATCTTCCTGCTACACTAGTCTACAACATTGATGTTGGTCATACCAGTGAGTTGCCAAGAGTAAAGGAATTGCATGCAAAGCATTGACAAACTTGTGACAAAACATTTTTCAGAGCATGTATTTTAATTACAAAGATATTTTAAGTTGAGAGTACTTCTAACAGCCAGCATTTAGAAGTTTTTACAGGTCTTTTGACCCGCAGACTTCACGTGTGATATATGACAGGAATTTGTATCTTTGTTTTTATGTTCTTGCTTTTCGAAAATAAAGGTTCAAACTGGATACAACAAAGTTGGCTGCTATTGAATATACACATGTATTTGTAGTTGAACTGAAATGCAGATCACATTTAATGGACAAAATCAAGGCACATGAACACTATATTAGTCTGGAATAACTCCCTTTGGTGTTAAGTTATTGACACACCTAGTGTAGTTTCAACACTATTCGTGTTTTCCTCGCTTTTTAGCAATTGGGCCCAAATTGGTGTTAATGGTGAACACTTACAGTAGTGTTTTAACTCTACGAAGTGTTAAAAAAAGTAACACTATTTAAAGTGTTAGTTTAACTCTATTTAGTTTGGACCTATATAAACCCCGAAAAAGTGTTGATTTTTACACTGTGAGTGTGAATTTAACACTTTCAAATTTGCTGTGCATAGGGTGTTGCTGTTAGTGCTGAGCTGGATGAGATGGATAATAAGGGTAATGTCAGGACACAATGAGGGCATTTTCGAATCACTTTAAATTATTACATCAAATTAACACTAATCAAGCTGTTTAATCTTTGACAATGTAGTAAGGTCATGTTAAAAAAAGTAAGATTAAAGGGTTAATTTACCCAAAATTCTGTCATCATTTACTCATGTCATTTAAAAACCACCTTTGAATTTTTCTTCAAAGATTTCTGTCCCTCCACTGAAAGTCCAGGTAAACAGAACTTATGGTTCGAAGATGAATCAAACTCTTGGAATGGGTTTGGAATGACATGATCTTGCATTGACAGAATTTTATAAAGTCTACGACTCATTCTGGACAAGAACTGGCAAGCGACCAAAGAAGTGTCTCAAACAATCTTCTGAATGTCTTGCAAAGATTTGATACCATTACCACTGAAAACTGTGTCAAATCCAGTGATTATTTCAACCTCAGAAATGCTCATTGTATCGTTGTAGTACCTTGTAAACAACAAAAAATCCCCACCATGCTCTATCACCCCTGTGGTTTTTGAAAAACACATTTTGCTCCACGTCTGCCATTGGGGATTGTCCCTGAAATGGTTCTAAACAAAAATAGATGAAATCTGGGAGAGTCCAAGAGATTGCTTCCTGCTCAGTCTACTTTTGGCTCTGCCAGCATTTATGAAGAGCAAACTGCAGCCGTGGACTGTTACCTGGATTTACCCAAATCTCTCCTGTGGCCTTTCCTTTGGGCACTGAATAATCCTCACTGTCACTTCAGAGACTGAGCATCTCCTGTATTCTTCTCACTGATTCTGGGATAGCTTTGGTGGAGCTGCCTAAATCCCTGCCTTAGACTTGAAACCGAGACCAAGAGCTGATGGCAGTGCCTGAATTTGGTCCAAATAAAAGAAAATTATTAAGAACAGGGCACTGCAGGGGCTCTGCACAGTGTGAATTATTTGGTTATGCATTATTCAATATCTGAATAATCTTCAAAAATAGCCACGTGATGCAGTACTTTTCAGTCATTTTACTGCATGTCAGTAGAACAGGAAGCATGATTTCAATTGAAATCAGATGTTTCTGTACTATAGCCATCTCAGAGGCAGCTTTAAGGAGCAGAGAGCTACCACAGAAAAATAAAAAAATAGATCTTAGTTCACACTTTGCCATAGATAAGTGACATGTGCAGCTGTCACCTTTTCATATGAGACATGGCTGAATAGCTCCATGTGGCATCCTTGATACTGTTACTGTTATACATTGTACCTGTACTGTAGCTCCTTCAAAGAGACTTGCTTCTCTCAAAAAAACTCATTGTTCTCACAGAAAGTTTAAAGGATGATGTTTCCCCCCAGTGCCAGGGGGGTTTGATGCTGATTCCAGATCAACAGTGCTCAATGAGACATCAAAACATTTGGATAATGTCTGCAACAAAGAGAAAGTCACATATACAAAGCTTTTTAACCAAAAATGGTCATTTAATTTTTTTTCTATCTATCCATCCATCCATCCATCCTCCCTCCACCCAAGCAACCAACACTCTAGCAACACCTAGTTTCACATAGCCAGACCTTCAGATTAATGGCAGAAGTTCTGGACTCCATAACAACATTCTTTGGTCAAGGACGGCCATCTGACTGACATGGAAAGTAACCAATCACAGTTTGTTTTGTTCTGCATCATATTTAGAGATATGAAAATGTAAATTCGATGTCCCTACGCTAACAGACTGGCATGCAATTTATTCAAGAACACCATGCAACTTCACTGCAATAATGACACAACAATGGTGCTGTGAACTTCACATACTTTTGAAAATCCAGCGTGACAGTTTTCTTCTTACATAAGGGGCTTTGGCATGTGGAAACCAATCAGATGATGACTTCAGAACTCCCAAAGTGTTTCATATTTTGTGCAGCATATGCATCAGATGTTCAGCCAACGGTCCGTGTCTGAAGCTTAGACTAGCAAAACCCTATCACCATCACAGTAACCACATAGAACACACTAGCAACTGTCTCAATTAGTAATGACCTGGCAAACACCTAGAAATTCTAGAAAAAACCCACCTTATAATGTCCTATATCAATAACTCCGAAATAATTACCAACCTCTAATCGATCTATTTTATCTAACTCTAAACATTGTATAAATTTAAGACTTTTTTTTTGCTTTAAGACAATATTTTGTCAACAAACATCAGTATTCTTTATGAATTTTATTTTTCTAGTTTTAATTGATTTTCATATAACATAAAGATCTTTGCATATGCTTATTTCAGCATTTAATGATGAGGGATCCAAAGAATCCAGATCGAGTTTCAAAGGTTCACCTCAGTTTCACCTCTGCCACATCTGAGTCAGATGACTTTTTTTGGGGCAAGGTAGACAGCACTTATTTTATTGCATCTGACAACCTGTATAACTTTCCCCCTTCCTCTTTGTGCTTGAAGCTTTTAATTGCAGCCCAAACCTGTCTGCCCATTAGCATATATACCTCACAATCATTATAACAGCATCATGATATGCTGACTCTGTTCAAACCCTAGTGAGCTGTCAAAAGTCTCAGTCCACACTGAACATCTAAATTATACCTGGAAAACAGCTGAACATTTTAGGATTTTGAAAAATGTTAACTATTTCAGACTACTATATTTTGAACTATTTCTATGCTTGTGCCACTGAGCATGTGAATGGACAGTATAGAGCAAGATGCTCATTGGATTAATAATGCTGGATAACATCAGGTTTCACACAAGTTCAGAAAATTAAAGTTGGTTTTCAGTAAAGCGATGCATTGACTTTCAGCCATTTTTATGTAAGAATTATGTGTCCAAATACTTTTTAGAGCCACTCTTTATGTAATTTTGCTGTAAGAAATAGCAACTGAAAAGCTTTCCAGACCTCGTTGATATAACAGATTTCATAACTGCATCACGCCAAGACTCTCACATGAATGAGTGGATGGTTATATAGGCCCTATTAGGATTTAATATTTAAAACAATCCATCATTGACTGATGTGTAGCGTAAAGGGAATTCCAAAGATAGATGATCTCTAACAAACATCACTGTATGACTGCTTCAGATATATTGAAAAATTCCTTAGTGTCAAAGGCAATATATGTTGTAATCTCATGCCAGACTATATCCTTATGTCATCATGGCTGCAGGTTTTTAATCCAGAGTTTACATGCTTCCTATGACCTTGAGCTTATATAACTTATAGAAAACCCTCAAGATGGCAGTCAGTTAGAATGTGACTCATAAAGGAATGGAAATGAAGTTGTTCTGGGTATTTTTAAAATACTTAATGCTTAAATACATAATACGTATAAGATACTGCAGAGCATGCTCTTTTTAAAAAAGTAGGAATTATGCAATGATAAACAACTTAGACAGTAGTGTGCTGTCATCACATTGCATGTGAGCAGCACCCATATTGGAAATTAAAATGGACACTTTGTCATAATAAAGTTGTATTTACTTCCAGTTCATTTGTCATAATGGAAATTGTGGGATACGTTTTTTCGATGCAGCAAATTTAGAGCGTGCAGGTTTTCTGTGGAAAGTAGATATTCTGTTTACTGCAGTAAGAGTAAGAATATTATACTATTCAAAATTTAATTCCTCTAAAATACATAAGCAAAGGCTGCTGAAATGAGCACATATTGCTGTCTGAAACAGCAAAATATTGCTAAACACAAAACTTCATCATTGTTGCACTAGCAATGGGCCTGTAATTTAATTTTCAGCTTTTTTACTGTGGTTTTTCCTGCCACATACTAGGCTATGTTATAAATTCTGAATTACTGCTGTGCTTAGTGTAAGCAATGACTAGCCCAGGACCTCCATCTGGCATTACTGCTAAGAAAAAGGTAGGGATTACTGGTGGTAGGTGATAATAATAACATCCAGATGTGTGCAACAGCAAAACCAAAAAAGAATGAAAACACAAAACCTGGCCCAGATTTAGTCAGTCTAATATTAGTCTGATGACACCACAATCATGGATTATGGATGAGACTGTTTTCCAACTCAGTGAAAACAGTCTGAAAGCCAGTGTTTCTGCTATTTTTACAGATTTTTCTTAGAGAGTTAAACAAACTAAGGGCCATCTACCAAGAGCAGCGCAAATTACGCCTGCTTTAAGACATGCTTTTTTGTGCGTTAAATAATGGCGCAAATACCAGTAATTTGACGAGCACAAACATTAGTAAATCGCGCTATGTGATTCATTTGAATACTCTCCTCCCATAAATTTAGCATCTGAAAGGGAAACTCCTACAAATGCATATTCAATATGCAAGAATAACTGTGTCCACGCCTTTTCAGCGCTAATTCTTCACTGCACGTCTTTAGTAAATCCAGAAGGGTACTATTTTAACACCAAAAGCCGGTTTGCACTGCTGCAAGCTGTTAGTAAAACTGGCCCTTTATCTAAGTTACTGACATGACTACACACTATATGCTAAAACTTACAATTTAAGGAATTCCAAAAAGAGAAACTGTAGTTCTAGTACATGTCTATTGTCTAGTGAGAGTGCACTAAATTATGTTTGTCAGCCTTACCAGTACAATATTCAAACCTGGTAGGATTCGCAATCAGTACAGTTATAAAGTAAAAATGTTCAACCTGGTAATATAAAACAGTCCCTTCTAGTAAAATTAAACTGGTGCCAAATTTAGAAAGTACACATTTTCAGCCAAAAGAAAAAAATGAAACTAACTTCTAACTTCAGAAATGAAGAAATACTCTAAAAAGAAAGATTCATGGAAACAAAAATGGTGTTTTAAAACATTTTTCTACCATGCCTGTGGGATGCTAGCCAAATTTTATTATTGTAACCAATGAGGTGCAAAACATGAATCAATAAAATAAATTAATGACAAAATTTTTCAATGTACTTTTAGTTTTTTAAATGTCTGAACAAATTCTCTCTCTATATATATCTCAAACAAACATTAAGAGGACAGAGTATAGTTCATTCCAGCGGACAAACATGACCTTGGAGCTAGGATTGTACGTCTATCTCTAACAGCTTTGCTTTAAGTGACATTTGCTATAATTATGACTTGATTTTCTAATCCTGTTAGGTATGATTCCCAATAAATAGAAATTGTCATTGTTAAACAAGTGGATTTGAGGTCTTCATGTTGACGGTATGTAGACTATGTGAACATAATGTATTTCCACAGGTCGTATCCTCACCCGAACCATTCTAATCCGTCATCCCTTAATCCTTTATTAATCAAAGCTTCCAAACACATTTATACCGAATGGATGGAAAGACTCAGTTCACCAATCCCATCGAAAAAAATAAATAAAAAAGGTCATTCCCTTCTCATGCACTGGCGACCTTTGCTCAGCTGTTTGCTAGCACGGTTTTTAGCTTGCATAAAAATCGAGGATCAAAAGTCCTTTCCTGTCTCCAAGAGTACACAAAGATGTGATGTATTAAAGCTCCTTTTGAAGCAGTAAATATCATTACTCTTCCCAGCTTCAATAAGCACAGAGCTGAAAATGCCAAGTACCTCTATAAACAGTCAGACCTGCAAAAACTCCCCTGAGAAAAGCACAATCCACAATCAACTTTTAAGATGTTTTCAGAAATAAATGCTGTCCTGATTCAAATGTCTCTTTGAGACACATTATATAACAATCTTTGATTTATAGAATAGCCCCAAACCTGCTCTCATGACCTGCTCTCATATGGAAAATGAGGTTGACTTTTGCTGTCGTTTAATCATGCTTAATGTGACATTGGTATTACAATAATATCTGTGACAAGAGCTCTTTTCAGTCTGCTGTGTTCTGTTTCTACTGATTGTTTTCTTTGTATTACTTTGTAACAATATGGAAAATGCAGATACTCAACTCTTGCGGTCTACTCTCCTTATTTAATAAACAATATCTCATGAATAATTCACTGGAATGCACTAAAAATCTCTTGTTTTTCTCCCCAAGTCTCTTTCCCAGTTTTCTTTTTGCACAGGCACTTTGAAAACTAATTTTCTCATTTTTTTTTTCATTTCTATTCTATATTAGCAATGTTTACCAAAGCATGGAAAGACAATATTTTGAAATACCCATCAAAGTTTTTAGTTAATGAAATTGTTGGTTAACACAACAGAGACTTCTGTACTGTTTATTACTACAGTAACAATTACCATGTCCATAATATTGCTGCAGAAAGGCTCATCTTTTCAGGTTATTCATGGTCTGCTGAAAGTTATTTGTTAATACTTTCACACTTTTAAGTTTTTATTTTTTTATTCAGTGGTTGAGGAGTAAGGAGAATGATATCACCTCAATATACCAAATTTTTGTTAAAGCCTAATTATAGAAAACCTTTAAAAAGTTTGTTGGCAGTTGCTGATTGCTTACAGTTTAAGTTACACCCATAATTTGCACTAAACAACATGCGTTAAATATGAAACAGCTATTTATCTGTATTTATATTGTTGAATTTAAACATTGAAGATCAGCAGAAAAGAAACGGGTAAATAAAGTAAGATTAAAGATATAAAGTATATTTGTATTATTTAACCACATTTAGGGCCAGTTTTACTAACAGCTTGCACCAGTGCAAACCGTCTTTTGGCATTAAAATAGTACTGTCAGGTTTTACTAAAGACGCGCAGTGAAGAATTAGTGCTGAAAAGGTGTGGACACAGTTATTTTTGCGCCTGACCTTATTGAATATGCTTTTGTAGGAGTTTCCCTTTCAGACGCAAAATTTATGGGAGGAGAGTATTCAAATGAATCATGCAACGAGATTTACTAACGTTTGCGCTCATCAAATTACTGGTATTTGAGCCATTATTTAACGCCCAAAAAAGCATGTCTTAAACTATTTTGCACTTGAAATTGCTGCTTGGAGAGGCACAGCAGGGAACAGAGAGCGCGTGGTAGAAGGGAGAGGATTTTTTCCACACATATTAATTTATCTGGAATGCCAGTAGAATACATTATCCGAACATATAGTTTGTCAGACCATGTTACATTTAATTTGCTTCAGGAAATAAAAGACAACTTGGAACCCTCAACTAGGAGTCACGCAATACCAGCTCTATCAAAACTTCTTGCAACCCTTCATTGTTTGGCCTCTGGTTATTTTCAATGTACTGTATCTTCTTTATTTCTTTATTCTTTATTTGTGACTACGCTAATTTGTGCTGTGCTTGGTGTATTGCGTTGGTTGATATGTAAATGAGATGTGCGTCTGTGTTCTTTAATTTGCGCAGTTGTTCGTAAATCACCTGCAGAAAATTCCACGCCCATCGGCGCTGCTTTGGAATTGCGCTCTCGTGCTAATTTGCCTTGTTTAGTAAAACTGGCCCAAATGTATGCAGGTTTTCATTAAATTTAGTATTTGTATAATTCTTTCAATAACTGAAAAATCTTATATTTTATCTTACATCTTTATATACAAGCAGTCCATATGTCTCATGTGCGATACAACAAATCTTGCTTTCTCTGTGGTCATGTTTGACTGAAATCACAGTGCGAAAATTGACACTTCAAATCAACATTTCACTATTTCATTTGCTTACAATAAGAGAAAATGTTGATATTGGGAGGATTTGGGTCTATATGTAGAAACCAGTCAAAGAGTCATCCCAGGCCTGGTATACGAAATCCTTGTGGTCTTCAGAAAATGTGAAAATGCAGTTTACGATATGAAATATGGTTACATTAGATCAAAAGATATATGACAGTTTTGGCTTTAAATCATCTGAGCATTTCAAACATGGGAATACAAGAAGCTGATTTCATTTGTCAAGATAATTGTGTTTACCCTGACAAACAGGATATCTTCCTTTATTGCAATTTCTCAAGCAGGATGTCATGTTGTTAAAGTCATTAGATTCAGCCAAAAAAAAAAAAAAAAAAAAATCCAGCCGTTTGCTTACCAGGGCAAAGTGCATTTCTCTGACATTTCCTCTGCAGCAGTGTCATGACTTTGCTTTGAATCTAAGCTCTGTGCTTTAATATTAATAACTCTAAGTGAGAGAAAAATCTCATTTTGTAGGGCACAAGCTAAAAATCACACTCCCCAGGTGCCTATTTGAGGACGAACAGTTTGACCTTTTCCTGAGAAATTCTGGGAGAGTTGGTAATGAAATGAACACCTCCCACATATGATTTTGCTGCACAGACTTGTAGTAATGCCACCAGAGTCATCCCACAGCCTGACAAAGTCAAGAATTCACTATGACAGGTCAAATGACTCTAGTGACCCAAAAGACAGATCATTATACATGAAAACAGACTTATTCTCTGTCAGACGCTGCAGTGTGAAACATTTTTTGTGCTTTTCCTATTGCCTATGTGGTTTGAAAACCAGCCATTTTTTAGAGAGAAAACAAAGATCTTGCGCAATTGGAACAACAATATGAATAGGTTGAATTTGCATAAGAGAGCATATGAGTTTCCCCCAAGCTTTATAATTGCTTCTATAATTAATAATTCTATAATTGTAGCTGCTTGGCTGGTGCATACAGAAACACACAACCTGGATGCTGCCACCTTTGCTTCATGAACTCTTCTAGGCATAACTTCATGGAATAAACTTTTTTGAACCAATCATCTGAGACATAAATGTCATGTGACTGATATTAGAACCCCTTGCAGGAAACATTTCACATTATTAATTGAGATTTGCTATAAAGTATCACTTTATGTGAGTGTACCGTATGTAAACAGGTAACTTTGGATATATCCAACTTTTAATATATGGCTGGGCAATAATATATTTTACATACCCCCCCCCCCAATTCATTCTTCATGCTGAATACATTTGTTATACTTTAAGCTGATATAACTTTATGTCATCTATGATGTTCACCTGGTAGCATAACCCATAGTCTCGACCAGCTTATTTAATATCAGACCAGCCATATAACCGCAAGCCAGACTAGGCTGAAGAGAAGAAGCTGTGAGCTGGTAGCTTCTCTATGTGTCACCAGAACAGAGACTTTCTGCTCACTGATTTGATCTTGAGGGTTGGAGGTGTGCTGAGATTTTCAATCAGACTGTTATACCATACAACCACACACAATGAGACCCCTGTGCTTAAAGGAAGGATGACCAATGTGACAGACTTCACAAAGTGTATGACTCATGAGCTGAAAAGCAAAATGACAGCCCTTTGTGCATGTGATTCAGCACATATTTGTTGGAGGTTAAATAAATGAACAGGGAGCTTTTTTTCTCTTTCTTTTTTGACCTGTTATGTGTTAGCATTTTTTATACCATATTTTCCTATCACATATTTTAGCAATCATCATACATTAGATATCATTTGAAAGTATAAACACTCAAAATTCATCCTGTGAAAACAGTTTTAAAATTAGACATTGCCATAACACTGAAGTGGTACTTTTTCTAATCTTGACAAAAGACATTATTGGAAAGTTCTGAGACTCAAGAATCCATATCTGGTGTATACTTTGTGATAGAAGTCATATTGTGTCAAAAATGTATACATTTGTGACAAAAACTAAATCTCAAGAGGAACCTTAACTTTTGTGATATCAACTTAAAATTTGGAATATAAGTTAGACACATGGTTTTGATTTTATAGCTTTTTTTTTTTTTTTTTTTTGTTAAATATTTACGTTACACCCCCCCCCCCCATCCCCCCCCCCACCAAAAACAAAACAAAAAAAACAAAAAAACAGTACTGTACATTTTCTTTACTGTAAACTTAAACGTCTATAACTTTTTTACACCTCAATTTTTTTCAAAATTATTATTTTTTTAAAATGAGACCAGTCTGTATTCCAAAGCATTTATAACTTCCAAGTTCAGATTTTGCATTTTGACGTCTATATTCAACAAGGGGAAGTGACAGTTACGATGTTAACATTTCTACAATGTTTTATGGATTGTTTGTTATTCATCCACCATATAACCATAGAAAACGAGAGTTGGGGGGCACTGTATATATATATATATATATATATATATATATTTTGTATGCTTTTCATAATTTACACACCACATCTGTTCTTATTTGTGCCTGTTTGTTTGTTTCATTTTTTAGATATACTGTATATTGCATATAGTCAAAAATATATTTAAACAAAATAGCAATCAAAAAGAAAAAAAACAAAACAAAACGAATCTACTCTAATTAGATATTTTAAGTGTTTTTGAATGTATCATCCACCACTAATCTCTATCTCTCTCTCTGTCTTGGCAGAGTGAGTGATATGCCGGTGAGCTTTAGGTGTCAGTGGATCATTTGTCAGCTTTGTGGCCTAGCTGGGAGGAAGAATGATTCATCTCTTCTGGAGACAGAGTTACTGGACTGACTGGCTGCTCAGTAACCAGTCAAAGAAGAAGAGAGCGAGATGCAGATTTACACACTGAGGGACTTTTGGATGATAGTGTCTTGGCCTCTCACTGACATTTCCATCAGAAAGATCGGATGACAGAATGATAAACCAGGTTACTGCTACTTATCCATCACTGGGTATAAGGATCTGGTGTCAAAGATAGCCAAATGTAACATTATTCATTGATTCACAGGAGAGATTTACAGCTACAGGCAGTTTGTCATACACAAAGAGCTGTCCTCTGATAAAAGACACCCACATACTGAAAAGATGTTGCATAATCTATCAGGCACAAGCATTATGGTGGTATGATGATATCACAACTGTAACGTAATGCTACAAAAGTACTAAGACTTCCAAAGGTTGACCAGTAACCTACTCTCTCTAGACAAATAAGTGAAGAAAATCATTAGTCAGTAGACAATAAAATGTTTTAAAAGCATTATAGAATCTACATCAAATTAATGAATAAATAAAAGGACATACAGTTGAGAAACATTGAAAAAACATAACATTTGTGTTCATTTTATGGAATCAAAATAAAACCTTTTGTAAGCAGTATGAAAATACCTGCTATTCCTACTAGACCCCCACCCACCCCTCAAAATGACAATATGGCATTTTACTATGATAAAAGCTTTTAAAATCTCTCTGCATTGAAACTAAATAAATTACTAAATGAAACTAAGTAACTGAATACATTTTTATAAAGAAAATTACTTAACTGGAAACAAAATTCTACCAGGTCTCATAAAAATGTTTACAGAATGTCTTGTTTACATAAATTTACTAGAGAAATGCACATATTGAGTATGACCAAATTTACAAAAATTAAAAATGCATAATTTAGGTAATTTTAAAGACTATTTGACCTATAAAAGGTTTTAAAAAAATAATCTGTGAGAGTAAGTTACACACAGATAAGGAGGGGGGAAATCACAAAAGTACTGGAATTTGCTTGGATATTTAGATCTTTTTGATTTATATGATATCTTTTGAATTCAGAACAGAGATGTTCATATTGATCTCTGTAATCTCTATCCCTTTCTTGTTTTCTCACTATTTCTTTGAAGTCACTGGTGAACACTTTACTTTTAAAGATCAAGGCAAAACATAAGGGTGACATCAAATGAAGTACCATGTTTTTTAAATGTTAATAAAATATGCATCTAAAATGTTAAAAATGATTGTCTTTTAAGATAAAAAAAAAAGTTTTGATAGTTGATTACCTACAACCATAGACTGTAAAAAAAGATGGACGACGAATCTCCGCTTCCTTCCACTATAGAAAAGTGAAGCGAATACATCTCAGTATGGCTGCTGCCATCTTGAGTAAATGACGTCATTTGGAGCCTGAGTCTGCGCAGTAGAGCTTCGTTTGGAGCCAGAGTCTGCGCAGCAGAGGTTCGTTTGGAGCCAGAGTCTGCGCAGCAGGGCTTCGTTTGGAGCCAGAGTCTGCGCAGTAGAGGTTCGTTTGGAGCCAGAGTCTGCGCAGCAGAGGTTCATTTGGAGCCTGAGTCTGCGCAGTAGAGCTTCGTTTGGAGCCAGAGTCTGCGCAGTAGAGGTTCATTTGGAGCCAGAGTCTGCGCAGTAGAGGTTCGTTTGGAGCCAGAGTCTGCGCAGCAGGGCTTCGTTTGGAGCCAGAGTCTGCACAGTAGAGGTTCGTTTGGAGCCAGAGTCTGCGCAGTAGAGGTTCGTTTGGAGCCAGAGTCTGCGCAGCAGGGCTTCGTTTGGAGCCAGAGTCTGCACAGTAGAGGTTCGTTTTCGTTTGGAGCCAGAGTCTGCTCAGTAGAGGTTCGTTTGGAGCCAGAGTCTGCGCAGCAGGGCTTCGTTTGGAGCCAGAGTCTGCACAGTAGAGGTTCGTTTTCGTTTGGAGCCAGAGTCTGCACAGTAGAGGTTCGTTTGGAGCCAGAGTCTGCGCAGTAGAGGTTCGTTTGGAGCCCGAGTCTGCGCAGTAGAGGTTCGTTTGGAGCAGAGTCTGCGCAGTGGAGCTTCGTTTGGAGCCAGAGTCTGCGCAGTGAAGTTCGTTTGGAGCCAAGTCTGCGCAGTAGAGGTTCGTTTGGAGCCCGAGTCTGCGCAGTAGAGGTTCGTTTGGAGCAGAGTCTGCGCAGTGGAGCTTCATTTGGAGCCAGAGTCTGCGCAGTAGAGTTTCGTTTGGAGCCAGAGTCTGCACAGTAGAGGTTCGTTTGGAGCCAGAGTCTGCGCAGTAGAGGTTCGTTTGGAGCCCGAGTCTGCGCAGTAGAGTTTCGTTTGGAGCCAGAGTCTGCACAGTAGAGTAGAGGTTCGTTTTAGACGGAATCTGCGCAGTAGAGGGGTTCGTTTGGAGCAAGTCCTGCGCCCAGTGGAGGTTCATTTGGAGCCAGAGTCTACGCAGTAGAGTTTCGTTTGGAGCAGAGTCTGCACAGTAGAGATTCGTTTGGAGCCAGTCCCTGCGCAGTAGAGATTTCGTTTTGGAGCCAGAGTCTGCACAGTAGAGGTTCGTTTGGAGCCCGAGTCTGCGCAGTAGAGGTTCGTTTGGAGCCAGAGTCTGCGCAGTAGAGGTTCGTTTGGAGCAGAGTCTGCGCAGTGGAGCTTCGTTTGGAGCCAGAGTCTGCGCAGTAGAGGTTCGTTTGGAGCCAGAGTCTGCGCAGTAGAGGTTCGTTTGGAGCCCGAGTCTGCGCAGTAGAGGTTCGTTTGGAGCAGAGTCTGCGCAGTGGAGCTTCGTTTGGAGCCAGAGTCTGCGCAGTAGAGTTTCGTTTG
Source organism: Tor tambroides (assembly GCA_021397915.2). Taxonomy (NCBI): domain Eukaryota; kingdom Metazoa; phylum Chordata; class Actinopteri; order Cypriniformes; family Cyprinidae; genus Tor; species Tor tambroides. The sequence goes on along the minus strand of JAFVLL020041522.1, from coordinate 4,526 downwards.
GAGCCCGAGTCTGCGCAGTAGAGTCGTGAGGTGGAGCCGCGGAATCAAACGCCCCGTTTTTATAGCATCAAATTACTAGATAAAATCAAACTTATCACAAAAACAAACAATTGAACATATATCAGCGTAATAACAACTACCTTAAATGACCAAAACCATATTTCAGAAAATTGTATTGGAAGTGTAATTTATTTTTTTATTTTGACTGAAGTCCTATTCATTTACATGGAGAGGGTGGGGTTTATGACCTGTACTGCAGCCAGCCACCAGGGGGCGATCAAAGAGCCCGCAGCTTCACTTTTAAGCACGAGTGCCACACACCCGCCTACAACACAAATGTTGCTAAATAGATAGATAGATAGATAGATAGATAGATAGATAGATAGATAGATAGATAGATAGTTTGATTGATTGATTGATGTTGTAGGGATAACTAAAGAAAACCAACCAGGTAAGTATTCTGACAAAGTTTCCAGAACATTATATTTTGATGTATTTCTCAAAGTTCCACTTTGGTATAAATAATTTTTTTTTGCATTCACATTCCCATTTGCTTTGGTCTTTAAATATTAGGGGAGATTTCTATACCATTTTCTGGAAGGCAGTACTGTGATGTAGCCTAACTCCAAACAAAATGCAATGTTGTGAAATGTTGAAAAAAAATGTTTGACTTTAAACCAGACAACAAATTTGAAAACAATCTAACAACAAAACAAAGCTTTTGTGAAAAAGCATCTGATCCCCTGCTGATGTGTCTGATTTTGAGAGTCAACAGACGTGTTCAGACTGGGTTAAACTGAAGTGTCAAGGTGTAGTGCTCTATGCAGATGAGAGAAAGAGAGAAGGCTGTTTGCATGTCTGCGGGGATGAGTGTAGTATCCACAGTGCATCTGTCACACATACTTACAGCTAATCACCAACATACGGCCTCTCTGCAGTCAAACACAAGCACACAGATTGATAACTGTGAAACACACACCAGTACACATACAACAAACGCTGTTTATCATATGCATGAATCAACAACACAATACATCAACAGAAAAAAATGCTGAAAATTCACATAAATTCATTTGTCAGATGGGTTTTATCTGAAATCACAGGAGAGAAAATCACAATTGATGTCTCTTTAATTTCTCAGTTGTTTTTCCCAGACAACAATAAGATTAATTGGAGAACAAATGGGGACATTTCCTAAAATCTCATCCTTCTTGAGTTTTCTCCTGAGAAAGACAGTGTCATATCAGAAAAGATATCAACTACTCTCTACAAAAAATCCTTAAAAACAGGGCCCAATATACTGTGTTAATATGATTGATTAATTGATTGAATATATATATATTATTTTATTTTATTTTTTTGCACAATTTTTCAGTACAGAAAATTACAGTTTTTCTGTGTGTTTTCTCTTAGTGTATGGCTCAAACTGTGATTAGTTTTTTTTTTGTGTTTTTTTTTTTTTTTCCAAACTTCCATACAATTAAAGTCAGATATTTCTATATGAGCATCGTTCACAACTTCTTCCAAGACCAAATAATGAGTTGCTGTCCATATTGACTAAATACACTTACTGTATGTCAACAATTGACTAATTTATGTCCATCCAAAGGCACTACAAAACAAAAAACAACAACAACAACAACAAAAAACAGATAAATATCAGCTCGTATCAAAGGTCTTTAGTTTATGGTGACTTTCCTTTAGGTCCAGCAAACAGTTGTTACTTTTGTTGGTACTGTATAGTTGTAAGAGTTGTTACTTTCAGGCCAAAGGATCTATTCTAAGCTCTCTTCTAAAAATATGTGATGTGTGTGTAAAATCTTTGGTTGTAATGGAAACACTGTCGTCATTATCCCATGACGAGTGTCCTGAATTCACCTTCTGCTTGGCAGAAATCCATCTTTTGCCATCCTCAGCCTCACCTCCTAATGCCATTACAGCATTATGGCTAAAGCACATGGGTCACGGAAAAACATTGCCACAGGATCAATCACAGTCTACACGGTGTCCACGTTCCTGCCGCCCCACGTTTCCCCCTCTGTAAATGTGTTACTCCAGATCCTGAGCAATGTGCTTTACTATTCCTGAGTAGCTTGAGTTGCTAAGATGAATGAATGAGGGAACAGGTGATGTTAGATGGCAACACAACACCAATCAAACTGTGGCAATAGCATGTTTGTTTGACAGCAGGGGAACAAGGTACAAGCTTGAGTTAACCACTGAGATTGAGCAAACCAAATGATATGAACCATACATTTAAAGAAATCAACGTAGCAGACTTTTTGTCATGTTTGTTATGAGTGAACTCAGACTGAAACTAGAACATTTCTGAGTTTTTTTCCACTGCTGTCTGGAATACTTGTTTCTGATTGGTTAATCACATGATTCTGCAGTCAAAGGTTTTCATTTAATGACACTAAAATTGGCCGTACACTCCATGATATTTGGTGCAAATTATGGGAGAAACGTCTGTAAACAATCAGCGACATGTTTGAAGGTGCGCTTGATGAATGCAATAATAAACATTCACAAAAACTGGATCCAATGAGTGCATTCTCCTCACTCTTTAACCATCAAACATAAAAAGGACTCTTAAAAATATAAAAATAATAACAAATTTCTGTCAGCAGATTATGAATAACCTCAAAAACTCAGATGAGATTTCCACACCAATATTACGGACTGTAAGTCATATTACATAACTTGTATGTTTATGAGTTCACACTGTTGGATATTTCAAAGTGCTTTCAATCATTTTGACAGATAACATATTGTATTACCCTACTTTAGTAAACATTTCTAATAGGGATTAGAAGTAAAAAGGGAAGAAATTATGTTTTAAAGCACCTGTGCCAAAAAAAGACACATGAGTGAGTATTTAAAGAGAAAAAAGGATTAACAGTGCATTCCAGTGAATTATTCATGGGATATTGTTTATTAAATCGGTTGAATGCAAAGCACAAGTGTGTAGTATCTGTTGTCCTTTTCATATTGTTACAGCAGAGTACAAAGAAGAAAATAATCCGGAGGAATGGAGCACAGCAAACTGAAAAGAGCTCCTGCCACAGATTCTTGTGATACCAGTGTCAAGAATAATACCAAGTATTACATTATGTTTGTGATGGATGAAAATAGAGCAATGATTTAAAATCTCATTCAGTCAAACTGATGGATAATGATTATTTGTAGAGCAACCTTATTATTTGAAATGATTTATTTCAGTCATTTTGGGCGGCAGTTACCCAAATCCCAAAATGCCACACATATTTTAAAATGCAGACTTGTTTGGAAAAAGGTAGATAGAGAAAGTGTGTACATTGTTTGTTTGTTTTTTAATCAAGCAGTTGGTCAAGTTGTGGTTTGACTGTCTGCTCACGTGACATTGATTAGACGGCAAAAATTGTAGTTGACTTGTTATATGACCCCAGTCAGACAGTGAGATGACCCTCATTAAGAGACACGAGTTTAAGGGATCAGTTCATCAGTTCAAACTCAGACTTATTTGATTTGCAGGGCAGAATCCATAAATCATTGTGATTTATGATGAATCTGAACTCGCTGTCATTTGAAACACCCTCAGAGGTTTTATTGAACCATTCTGACTGTTTAAGAAGAACAAAAGTTCATGTCAAATCAAGGAGGAAGTGGACTGCCCTCAATGTACTCTTAAAACAAACTTTGCCTAAGATCTGGATACATGCACTTATTTTTTTTTATAAAATGTCTGATTGTGGTGAACCTTTTGACAATAATCTCAAATGTCAACTAATGGAAAAGGAATCTGAGGACTTTTTTTTCACAATGTCTTCACTGATTTACAAAGCTCAAAGGTGATGAGTATTTTCTGAACACACAATTAGCAGAGAATACATGCCCATACTCATTAGAAATACGTGTCCTACCTGCATTTCAGCAAAACTAAAAAAAACAAAAAAACGTACATAATCACTGCAGTTTCCAGTTGAAATGAACACTAGGGGCAGTAAAATTCCAACAACATTTATTCGTTTTCACACAATTTATGATTTACAGGACCTTACAGGAGTTTCGATTAAGAAAGTCATTTTACAAACAATTTTAACATAACCCGAGATTTGAAAAAACATTTTGAACGTTAGCATCACACATACAGCTTCACATGTATGGGTTTTCTTGCTCAGTAAGTTTGCTGGGTTGCTCACATGATACGGCGTTGCACTTGTGAGGTGAAGAGCTCCAGTATGAACCCTGTGAAACTATGGTTCAACAAATCAGCATATAAGTTAAAATAGTATGGTTGCATCAGCGAATGTGTTTTTAATCACTTTTGTTTTCGTTAACACTATTGGGTGGGTTTAGGGTTGGGGTTGAGGAATGTTTTTTTTAACAACACAATAGCGCACTGACCTTTTAGCAACACTCCCCGGACATTTAAACTCTGAACCGCCAGAATACGTACAGTTGTGTTCAAAATAATAGCAGTCCAACATCACTGACCAGATCAATCACTGTTTTTGGTAGAAATTATATTTCTATATGGCAAATAT
>JAFVLL020041521.1:0-25605 GCA_021397915.2 Tor tambroides | reverse complement strand
GCTAGCCTTCCATCCTGTGAAGATGCAGAGCTGCTATGAGAAGGTGGAGACTCTGAGTTTAGAGGGACTCCAGCAGCGCTTTGACGTTTCCAGCCCCTCCGTGTTTGTCCAAAGAGCCCAAATCCTGATGCGAGAGGTCAGTCATCTTTGAACCGAGAACAGCAGCAAACTCTGAAGAATTTTTATTTTAAACAAAAACCACAAGTACTGGCAAGTACTTTAAAACAGTACAAAGTGCAAATATGTACCAGCTATTTTTATTATGTTTATGCGATCGAGATGGTTCGTTAAACTGCAGCTGGTTTGAAGAAGTATACAAATGTCTCCGTTAGCAGGGTATTGTACTTTTGTGGGCAAAACAAGCGTTTGTGTTTGTCTATGTGCCACTTAGGGTTTGGTTTGTGGTTTTGGTGTGTATGAAACTCTATGCCCTGAGGAGGTACGTGCTGTTGTGGTAAAGATGTTAAACCTCATTTTGGTCACTAAATTACATAGCTACAGTTTTAAAGACTAGCATATGACTGCTGATTGTGAGCCCAAGAAGAAAGGTGTGTCTTTTATGTAAAGTGCTAATCACGCTTTAGCACTTTATATAAAAGACATTTTTACAACAGAGAGATTTTCAAAGCACAGGCAGAGGAGAAACAAGACTGAACTTGCATTGTGAATTATCAAAATAATGGTGCTCCAACTAGTTCTCACCCTTTTTGTGTGGTGAAATATGCCCCCTTGTGGTAAGACTGATTAAAAGATGTGGACACAGTCTGTTTCCTAAGACATTTCCATGAATCCGGTCACGCTTCGGCTAAAGGCTGGAATACACTACATGACTTTTAAACAGATTTTAAAACACTAGGTATCATACACGTGCTGACTTCATACGTTTTTAAAAAGAAAGGATCACACACTACAAGTCATTCTGAACACATACGTAGTTGCTAGAAGACACACACACACACACAAAACCCAAATAAAAATATGTGCACTAAAATCAGCTCAAAATATCAAACATATTTGATATCCTCAAATAGATGGAATCATAGTCCGAAAAAAAAAAAGTTTCAACTGTACACTACGTGATTTTTCTGTGAAATCTGTCAACTCTGACTGGCCAAAATCCACAGACTGGCAATGACTTTTGGAAACTAGCATTGACTCCTCCAGACTGCAAATTGAGGAAAAAATCTGGAAAAAGGTTATTTAGCGTATTCTTGCCTTAAGGATATATCCATCTGTTTCGTGCAGCAAATGGATGATGCAGTGTACACATTTGAGCAGCTCCTCCACCAGAGTTTGGAGGGCCAGGAACAGGAGGATCTCTGTAAAACCATCCAGCGCTGCCAGGATCGTGTCATCAAGGTGAAACAGAACGTCCATCTGTCCTATCATATCTTTTTGAAGGGTTCGGTTCTTGTTTAATATTTATAAATGTGTACTGTTTTGTTTGATGTCCAGAAATTTGACTACGACAGTAGCACAGTTCGTAAGAAGTTCTTCAGAGAGGCTCTTCTGCAGATTTTCATCCCTTACATGCTGAAACAGCTTTCCCCATCATGCTCTGCTGTAAGTCTTGGCTCTAGTCTAGCAATAATGTATTATCCAATCTAAAACTACTCCGAAAATATTTAAAGTTATGATGATGTTTTTGCAGGAACTCCCTCGTTTCCAGGAGCTCATTTTTGAAGATTTCTCTCGTTTCATTCTGGTGGAAAACATATTTGAGGAGGTGGTGCTGCACACAGTCATGAAAGATATAATGATGGGTAAGACCAAGAAAATTAAAACATTTAAAGTTGCGATTTATTGGAAGTAGTGACCAAATGTTTTTTTCTTTATTGTGATGTACATCCAAGTAAAACAGATTATTGGAAAAGAAAAAATGTAGGGCGGGTACTTGATTCCATTCATTGGTTGTCCATCCATTGGTCTGAATAGCAGCTTGTGGTTGATTTTCCTAAAAAAAAATTATCTATGGAAAAAAGTAAACTCATATTGCTCAAAAGAAAACATTAATCTGGAAATGTTAGTTTTAATATAAATGTTATTCTTTACATTCTTAAAAGGCATTTTACTTGCTGAAAAAAGTATGAATTATCAAAGTGCAAAAAAGCATGTGGTACATTGTGTACAACAGGTTTTTTAGCAAAATTTTGGTAATTTTGGACTAAATGATTAGAAAAGTCAGGCATATATCACCAACCTTGTATTGATTATCCATTACAAGCACAAAAAAAAGAATCTTGCATGGGTGAATCGTAACACTGTGCCCTTATCAACTTTCTTCTGTGTTCCAGCTGTTAAGGAAGCAGCCGTCCAGAGGAGACACAACCTGTACCGAGACAGCATCGTTTTGACCAACAGCGACCCTAACCTTCACCTGCTGGGGGAGAATCCCATCGACTGGGCTGAGGAATATGGAGGAGGCCAAGAGGAGGTGGATGGAGAGAACGGAGGAGATCCAGAGAGTCAAAAACGGCGCAGAATGAAGCAGGTGGTCTCCATGATCCAGTTAGAAGGCAGTGCCTCTGTGCTGCCCAATGAATCATGCCTGGAAGTGCCCGCTGTAGACAATATTCCAGAAGAGGCGACGGAGGTACATTCAGACACCTCATTATCCCAAAAGTCAGAGAAGCAAGTGCCCAATGGAACCAAAGAGGATGTGAACAAAAATGCGGTTGATGAGAAACCAACAACAAACAGAAGTATACTAAAAGAGGAAGAAAGCACAACAGAAATGTCACTGCAGGTCACAGAGAGCAAGTCAGACATAGACTGTGCCATACAGGAGATCGAGAATGCAGTACAGGAAGAGGAACATGAAATCAGGACACAGAAAACTGCAGAGTCGTCATCCTCAAAAGAGGAAACTACAGGCGAGGAGGTAAAACCCACCTCAAATTGTGAAGAAGGGGCACGGCTAAACCCAGCAGACACAAACAAAGATACACCTTTAAACACAGAGGAGAAGCCTTCGGATTCGCCGGTAAGGGAAGTGGAAGCGGTGACACCATCAGACCAGCAGGAAAGTCACATTGCGGCGAGCATTATGGAGAAACCCATCGCTCCGTCACTATACCAGTCGGCCACTAATGAAGCAGCAGAGGAGGAGCATCAGGTGGGAAAGGAGGAATGCAATGACTCTGAAACAGGAGAGGACACTGGGAAGGGAGAAAGTGCACATATTGATCACCAGTGAAATATCTCATGAACTCTGTTCATTTATTCTGTGTTTATGCCTGTAAACAGTGAGTAAATGCATCACCCACTGCTCTAAAACAACTTTTGACTGAGTGACAGGAGCTTTTTTTGTGGCGTCACTTTTGTCTCACTACTCTGACTGTATAGACATTGTTGTCTATATTTTTTTTGCATGCACCGTGTCGCATTTTTTTTGCACTTAAAAAACAACGTCACTCTTAGAGCTGGGCTTGATTATGAACACATTCTAGGTCAAAATGTCTTCACCTTTCTGTTCATGATATTCACCTTTATTAGAGATCTCCATTCCTAGTTTAGTGTCATTTTATTTTTGTGTGGTGCAGAATAACAGACTGCAGAAGAATTATGTCTTTGCATTGGAAACCAACCACATTATGCCTCATGATGATATTTCAATTTGCATGTCGTATTTGATGCCTAGTGATATAGTACTGCCTTACCAGAATTCACACTATAAAGACACTGACTTTTATTTTTCAGCAACATTTTAACAGATTTGTTTTCTGCATCAGTGAGATGGTTTGTGAAACAAAGCATCTTTTTTTGACATGAGGAAGTCTGTTAAGTTCCATGCACAGGAGACATTTAGCTAGTGAACTAATACTTGCTGGAATGCCAAACAAGCTGCATCTCATGTAAGCTTGTTTAAGACTGGAGTGTTGCTTGCATTGCTGCAGCTGGTGGAGTAAGCATTATTTTCTTAAACTCTGCCGTTATTTGTTGTGATTATGGAATTGACTGCATAGATTTTTCGTTAAACAGGTCAAACTAGTATAACTGACTAAGCCATTTTCCATATGGCGCTTTTTCCCTCATTTTTCATTGTTCAGTCTGTGGATTTTTCAAATTGCATTATGATATCAGTATCTTCTGGGTTGCACATGCATGGTATAATTTTAGTTTATGCAGAAGATACTGGTCAATGGGTTGTGGGTCCTAGTGGAGAAAAGTGTCATGTTATGATGCTTTAAGTACAGGTGGCTTTTGTAAAGGGGAATCCAGCAGATGAGAGCCATCCAATTAGTATTCATATTAGTACAGTGCCACTGTTAGGAAACCAGAAGGTTATGTTAGATATTTGTATTTCAAATTGAAATTACAAGCAACTTATTGATGTGCAACATGTTATCAGTAGGGTCTGACTCATATCTGGCCACAACAGCTTCCTAATTTCCTCTATTCTGACTTTCTAAAGTAGTTTTGTCTTTGAAATGACAACGACTTTAACTTTTAATTAACATAACTGGATATTTTTATTTATTAGTTACAGCACTTGGTACTATACATTATCTCAACCTTTTTAATTGCATCCTGCCCAGATTCTTTTGTGTTTTTATTGTATTGTTATTTTTGGGAAAAATAAATCAATATCACTGAGAGACTGCATATTTTTGTCGTTAAGCTGTTATTTGCTGAATATTATTATATAGCTACATTGAGGTGAAAATGTGGCTTGGTGTATCTGTCACACCAGCAGGCGGCAGTACAAACGTTTGTCACGCTCGTTCGGTCATCACAGATTTTTTTTATTTTTTTATTATTACTTTATTACAGAAATACTTAACTTCAAACATGGTCATCACAGATTTTGATTTGACTCACTCCAGTGAGTCGAAACTTTTGCATTCGTTCACAGTGAAGAGGTCGTGTTCGTTGAACGGGTTCAAAAATGCTCCATAATAGTAAACCTTTGAAGGCAGGAAAGCAGTCACCTTCAAAAGAGAAATTTAGTGAACGAAAAATAATCACGAGAGATATTGCCACTTGGTATTTTTTTATGGAAACCTATAAGTGATGTAATAATTATTATTATTATTATTATTATTGACTTTATTTTATTAATATTATTATTACTCAATGTATTATTTTATGTATTATTTTATATATTATTTCAATATACAATATACGTTACATTAACATTTTGCTCATTAATTGTTCCACATAAATGAACTCCCAACACCCGCGTTTGACGTTATCCTCCCACAGCGTTATTATCCACAACACGTTAACCTGTTAAAGTAATATTTCTTTACTTAAGAGGGGACCGAAAAATATAATGACGTGATGACGACATCGTTTTGCGTAGCCTGAGCGCACAGCTCGGGTATTTTCCCCGCCCGCTCATACAGAGGGAGCATCATCTCATGCAGCGCACAGGCTCCAGCATCAGCATTGGCGGTGGACGAACACTGAATGATCCCGCGCACCGTAAACACATCTTGCCGACTACACACTTGAGTGTCATTGCTCAGAGATTACAGTCAAAGGTTTTCCAGAACTGTGGGACGGGGGAATGATAAACCCCGGATCCCCCGGGCCGTTGTACTGTTCGTAAGGATGCGATCACTGAGCCCACCGTGGGCCTCGCTACTCACCGAGGCTTTCCTCATCGCAACAGTCGCCGTCAGCGCTGCAATGGCAGGTAAGACACGTTTAATTAACGGCATTTATGGGTATCTTGTGTTAAATAAACAGCATCTGGTTATTCATATAGCCCAAAACAGCTTCTGCAGCCACATAGTGGGAATGTGTTTTGTATATTTTGCTTGTTCTGTATACATGTGCGCTGCACGCGTTTGTAAAAGTCGTAATGAGGCTATTAAAGTATGAGTTATTTTGAATATTTAATAACAGTAGAATGTTTTTGCTCATATTCAGTGACTGAAGGTCCCTTTTAAACGAATTCAGGATTCTTAGAATTGTCTTTGATTCTGCTGTTTGAAAAACAATTGAAATTTGAACTCAATATGAGATGTAATAATGTAATGTACAGGGAGAAGAATAAATCTGCTCTGTGATGATGGTGGAAGTGATGTGGACCCCCTGTTATCCACATGTGTGTCCATTTTGGGAAATGTGCGCACTCATGGGTGCATTCACACTGTTTTGATGTCATCATGAGTTCTCCACTATGCACGATTTGGCGTTAACGTCCTGATAACGTCATGGCATTTATTGACACACACACACACACACACACACACACACACACACACCCCCCCACCCCAAGGGCTATTCTTTACCCCTCAGCCTTGTGTAATGGAAATAGGCAATCAGCATTCAGGAATGAGAACTCCAGACCCTGACACGTTCCTCCTGCCACTCAGGCCTGGGCTATAAATAAGAACAATAAGAATGTAGAACATGACGGCCACTAGAGTCAAAGTCAAAGTCTGCTTTATTGTCAATTCTTCCACATGTACAGTACATACATACCACAAGTCCTTCAAACCACAAGACCAGTGACAGTCTGGAAACTCAAGGAAAAGCTGAACCACAAGGGACTTTTTTTTTTTTTTTTTTTTCATTGTGCAAGACCTTGCACTCACACACATCTGATACTTACTGGGATATTTATTTCGTTCTTGTTGTATATTTTCAGCAGCTGAAAGGATAAATTATTACGGAAAACACAAAAAAAGTAGGCTACCATTGTATTGCCAAGTTGTTTTGAACCAATATGGGTAAATATTCTTTAAAGAATGAACATTGGAGTACCATGATGTAAGATAATCATTCAGTAGTAATGTAGTACTATGAGGAATACATCATATAAAGCTAACATAGTGGTTTTCGTTTTGTAAGTTTTTAAAAATGATCTGTATGGAATGAGATTGAATATACATGACTGACATTGGATAATTAATTGTATATGCTCATTTCTCCTGTTTTTATATTGATTTACCCAAACGCTTTAGTTAATGACATTGTTGAAGGTAATCATTACATAGTCAAAATTAATATCAGTTTTCATATTCTGCATTATAATGTTGTGTAACATATTGAAATTATTGTAGTTTACAGTGTTAATGAGCAAAATGTTAGACGACAAAAAAAATGTCAAACTTATTAATTTATTTAAAATAATAAAAATAGTTTGGAATTTTACAAATTCCTGTTTATCGGTTATCAACCATAACATCAGTACATCCCTATTATACCTATCCTATACCATCACTGTATCATTTTTGTGTTGTAGTAGTTTAAAAAACAGATGAAGTGAGTTTAAGCTGCATGAAGTGACTGTGACCGTGGTGGATGATATTGTACCAGAAGCAAAGGCATTTTATTTGGGCTCTTGTGAGTTGCCAGGGCTTTGCTCACACTGTAGAGGAGCTGTGAAGTTGATAATTGACCATCTAATGAGAAAGAAGACAATTCAAGTAACCTTCAAAAATGAGCACTCTAAATGTTTCTTCTTTCAGATAACTTGTATAGAAGCAGTTATGCAACCACAGAGATATAATATAGATCATTTAGAGGGAAGAGGTGGGTGTTGTTGCTATTGCAAAAGAGAGGAATGAAAAGAAGATGCAGAAGAAGAAACGATGAGAGAAACAAGTGAATGGCAGTTCTGGATAAGAAATTCAAGGTCTACACCAAGTACTAAGCTGAATATTACACTGGATAAAAGGTCTTAATCAGTATGTTTATCTTGTTTTCCCAGTGTAAGTATTTAAGCTAAATACTTCAGCCAAAAATGAAAATTGGCTAAAAACTGTAGATGAGTTTGTTTGTTCACCAGTGGATCCTCTGCTATCAGAATGACAATCCAAACAGCTGATAAAAATATTGCATTAATTCACACGTAATCCACACAACTCCAGTCCATCAATTAACGTCTTGTGAAGCGAAAGCTGCGTCAGAGAAAATAGACCTGTAGTTGAGAATTACATTGTTTATTTTTCCTACCCCAATATAGCATAGTTTTTCTAAAGTATCAACATCACTAATTATTATTATTAATGTAATTATAATACACACTTTAAATATTTATATTATTAGAACAAATTGACAAAAATACTGATTAAATGTAATTTTTCGCAATGTATGAAATGTATTTAGAATTATGGCACATGGCTCAAGGCCTTTTTTTAAGCACTCAGAAGTCGTGCATCTAATGAGATTAAATGCAGTTAATATCTATCTGAGTCTGTCTTTCTGGTGCTTGCCTTTTGCTGATGTTGCCTCCTTTGCAAGAGACTCTGATTTAATGCCTGGAAGTCTTTCTCATTTCCAGTTTGTCTCTCTCTCTCTTTATCACCTTCTCTCTATAACTGCTCCCTGTGTGTTTGAGTTCCTGTTGTGATCTCGCATGTGTATGAGTTTGACTTCATGAAGTCACGTCAGACTTAAGCTGCCGTGAAAGAGGGTGAGATGTTTTAAGCAGCCCGTCGGGTTGACTGTAATCCTCGTGCGTGTGAGACTTCAGATTGTTCTGTCATTTTAATCTCGCTTCAAAGTAGAAGCCTAAATCTAAAATTTGCGCCGCACCACTTTGAGAGTGAAGAGATCTGCCGTCAAGTTGAGTTTTTTTCTCTCGTGCTCTATAATCTTTGTGTAGCCTGTATTTTAACAGCAGGAGAGATGTCTGGTGTAATAAGTATAATTCAGTTGTTCTGTCACTCTTCATTGTTTCAGTTTTGCTGCTCTCTTTTGTTGTAAGAATGGGACACAATAGAGAAATGTTATTGGAACACAAAGGTTACAGCTGCCATAGTTGCACCATAGAAATCATCCATCATGAATATTCTCAAACTGTCTCTTATGCTGCTTTCTTTCACTCTGAGCTGTTATTCTCTTTTTCTTTCTTTGTTCTTTCCCCTCTTACTCGCCTTAATTATTTGCATTCTGCTTTCTGTATTATTTGTTTTTGCCTATCTGTTTTCTATTTTTTAATGTTGTTCTCTCTCTTTTAAACCTCAGAGACCCACTGCAGCAAAATTGCTACACACATGTTTAAGTAATTAAATACCTGTTCCTCACTAATATGGGTTAACAGCAGCTCACACATTGACATCTATCATAGCAACATGTTTGGCAGGAAAATATTACAATCTGAATCCCCCAGCATGCCAAATTCACACTACATCACATCGTCAATTTTAGCCATTTTAAATGATTTGTTTTGTTATTAAAATGTTTAGTTGTAGAAAAATTGCAACATTACAAAAATTAAATAAGAGAAAAAAATTAGAGCCCATTTAGTAAAGATATACAGCTCAGAACACCTGTGCTATAGACCTCTAAATATAGATTGTGAGGAAATTCAAAGGGAAGTCACGCAGCGAGGTTTGGGAATGATCCCAGGATCATGAATTGTTAGGGAGTTTGAGATTAACATAAGCAAATATCAGCTTCTTTGCTTGCTGAAAAGGCTTTCTCATGAAAGAAAAAGGCCAAAAAAAGTCAAAGTACCTGTATACTGTTCAAAAGTTTGGAGTCAGAAAGATTTTTTTAATATCTTTTAAAATATTTTTGAAATAAGTTTCTTTATGCATCAAAACACAAGACAGCAATGCTATGAAATATTGCAATTTAAAATATATTTTTTCTATTTTAATATATTTTAAAATATATCTATTCCTAATTTGTGAAATGTATTCCTGTGATACAAAGCTGAATTTTCAGCAGCCAATTCTCCAGTCTTTAGTGATCTTTCAGAAATCAGTCTAATTTGCTGATTTGCTGCTCAAGACTTTTTATTATTATTATTATTATTATTATCACAACTGAAAATTGAAATTCAGATTGCTTTGTGGAAACCGTGATGTATTTTTTTCAGGATTCTTTGATGAATAAAAACAATATTTATTTTAAATAGAAATCTTTTATAACAGTATTCTTTTAACCTTTGTATTTCTGTTTACTTGTAAGAGCAAAAAAACCAGACTGGACCACAAAGCCAGTCATAAGGGTAAATTTTTTGAGATTGAGATTTCTACATCATCTGAAAGCTGAATAAATAACCTTTCCATTGATGTTTGGTTTGTTAGAATAGGACAATATTTGGCCGAGATACAACTATTTAAAAATCTGGAATCTGAGGGTGCAAAAAAATCATGAGAAAATCGCCTTTAAAGTTGTCCAAATGAAGTTCTTAGCAATGCATGTTACTAATCAAAAATTAAGTTTTGATATATTTACGGTAGGAAATTTACAAAATATCTTCATGGAATATGATCTTTACTTAGTACCCTAATGATTTTTGGCTTAAAAGAAAAATGGATAATTTTGACCCATACAATGTATTTTTGGCTATTGCTACAAATAAACCTGTGCTACTTAAGACTGCTTTTGTGCTCCAGGGTCACATATATACTTACATAAACTATATCCTTTACTCTCCATCTCATAATGTGGTATTCAGTCATTCTGGAAAAATGTCATTCACAGATTCATGGAGGCTTAGTAAAATATTGTAATATAGTGTAATAAAATAATTTCCCATGTGTATGTAGTTCTATTGCTTTTTGAAATTGTCAGGATTAAAAGCATCTTTCTCAGATTTTCTCAGTGACATGACCCACCTATCAGCCTTAGAAATGATCTTATAGCCTGACACTGATATAGTGCATGTGTGAAATCTCTCTGGCTCCTTTTTGAAGGATCAGTGTCTGCAGTGTGTCTGGAGTGTTGCACGTGTGTCGGATAAGGTTGTGCTCACCTGAGAATACTCTCTCTCCTTGTCTGAACCATGGTGGCCCAGCAATCTCTCTGCAGTCTATATTGCTTTTAGATCTAGAGTTAGAGTTGTTATCCTGAAGTGGCATATTCTATGATAAGCTTAGTCAAGGACAGAATATGTCAGAAAGGAAGTTGTTTTGCATTGCACATAAATCTACATTTTTTAAGTGTCATACTGGTGCTCTCATTGTCAGACTGAGACAATAATAAATGCATGTCATGTTTTTACTGCACATTGTTGATTAATTGGATAATTATATTTCCAGTCTAAGTGGCACAATGGATTTCAGCTCATTACTAATTTAGAAAGAAGACTGGCCACCTAACGTCTGCCCTGAATAAGACAAATGTATTCACACATGAGCACCAGTCTGAGGTCAGGAAGCAGACGTGATGTAAGAGTGCGAGGTGGCTAAAAAAGGAAGAGATTTAATTTTTATGTTATTCACAGTTCATCGTGATAGCAGCTGATGAAAGAATACTATTTCGGGACTCCACTCTCATCAAATGGGCTGTTTCATTGTTTTCAGAGTTGGTCAATAATAATGGTAATCGCAACACTGTTATATATTTATAGCAGATGTTGTGTTTCTCTGTCCACATGGGTATTGACCAAACTGTGGTGTTTCAGGAAGATCGTAAAGTGACTGCTTTCACAGGTTATATTTCAAAATTAAAATTAGCCCTTTAAATATAAAAAGCTGTTAAGCTAAAACTTTCTATTCATTAAAGAATCCTAAAAAAAGCATCACAGTTTCCACAAAAAAATTCTAAGCATCAAAGATTTCAACACTGATAATAAGAAATGTGTCTTGGAGTGCCAAATCAGCATCTTAGAATATTTTTTGACCTGGGAGAGCATAAGAAACGCCTTTCAAACGCCTTTCTCTAAAGTACTTTACCATAGCTGCAAAATATGCAATTATTTTTTTTAACAGTTTACAGGGAAAGGATTAGGCTAACATTAGCATAAAATCTCTGGAAACAGGGAAAATACTTAAATGATGAGAAGTGTCAGGATTGAGTATAAGTATGAGTCAGCTTTAAATGGGGATTTGTATTGACTTGCTGCAATGTTATTTTTAACATTTCAAAAATAATCTTTTTTGACATTTCACAATGAGAGAATTCAAGGAACTTAACACCTCCAAAAGACAAGAAAAAACCCGCAGCTCTGTTCTCTGCTCTGTGCCCTCCTCAGTCAGCCTGTCATGTCACATAGAGCACAAAGTTCTTGAGAGTGACAACATGCAGTCCACACTACTTCAGTGCATTTTTCAGACTTTGTATTGAGAAGCAAGTATACGGGGAGTTCTGAAAGCTTGGCATAGTCTGGAGCAAAGAATAACAACATCATTCCTTTTTCTGTTGTGTTCACTGAATGGTGTTGCTAGGCGAATAATGATTCACAAGACATCCAGTTGAAGTTCATGGGAAACACAGTGGCAATATAAAAGGGATGTAGATATGCTGCACTAGGGATGTGCATCTCCATAACTGAGTCCGATGCGATATGCATCTCGATGCATAGCCAACGATACGATACATTGAAGATACATATGAAGCAGCTACCGATGCGATGTGATTTCGATTCGATTCGATTCAACACAATGCAGTTCGATGCAATGATCGTTTTTATTTCTTTGGTTCAGACAGACAGCAAATCATAAATTAACTTATGTGTCTTCTGACTTCTAACGCCTCGATGCCTGTTTCATAAAACAAGTTTACCAAATAGGCCAGGCTTATTTTAGTTAGTCTGACTCATTGTCAAATGATTTGGTTCCATAAAGCAAATTTAATATAGATCAAACTCAGTCACTGTGGCAACGTAAGCTGGAAAACAAACCTGGTCAGGAGCAGGCTAACTGTCTGAGCTCCTCTAACACTGACCAATAGGAACGCAATGATATTACCACTGACTCTCTCACATAATATTATAGCCATGCAGCCTTTCTCTCTGGTTTTATGACAGCTGTACCTTTTATAGTTAGCAGAACATTAGAACATTACAATCTAAAAATTGCTCTTTAAAGCATTAAAATCACTAAATTAAAAGTACATTTTAACTGCTATAAGAAACACACATTAACTCATCCGAGATTAGTAATTAGAACTGTATAGCTTACATTTTATTTACCCATTATAATAGTCCATTTACAGTTACTGCATACTGCATCATAAAAATACACTTATATGTGGGTTTAAAATTCTAAAAAAAGGCACATTTAATGTCCAACAACAAATATTTTAGCAAAATGCATATTTGAATTATTGCACTCTGTCTGTTCAGCGCGAATGCGCGCAGCAGCACTCGTTCATTTGCGTAGGCCTCCCCCACTCCTGACAGCAAAATGGATATGTTTGCATGACTTTCTAACATTTACAGATGAAAAATATACCTGTGACATGTCAGTTATATACTGAGGAAAACACAACATCTCAGATGCATTAAACAGCACAAATATATTCGCTGTTTTCCATGGTGGATCGATTTGATCCATAAAGGGCTGCTTAAGAATAAGTGTCCACAAATTAGTTAGATTGTGTGAACTTAATTTGTCGTTTATGGAACCGCTTTAGCCCCTATTGATTTGTTAGGTTATTTCAAGTCAAGTTTTGGACTTTAATCCCCGGATTTTTCGAGAGGAGAAATCAATCTACATATAAAATGTTTGTCAGATTATTGGTCACTTTCTAAACAATAAAAGTATAACGCATCCACCTGTAATTATATATAAATAAATTGGTTTTTCCCGATGCAAATATGTTAGAAAGATGCATCGCAATACAAATGCCAACTTGTATCCCATGCACAGTTTTTTTAAATCGATTCATCAAATCGTTAATGTGTTTTTGCCGATGCACCGAGTGAATCGGTGAATCTTCCCATCCTATGTTGCACCTGTATAAAGCATTCATGGCTTTGTCGGTGCAACTTAAATAGACAAACAAACGTAAGGTAACCTTAAAACATTGGTGGATAGTGGCTTTCAGCTTGTCCATTTATTCTGTGAGGCCAGAGAGAGTGAGTTCTATATAAATAACAAGTGACTAGAAGAGGCTGATAAAAACACTGTGCTTTTATTCATTATTTTATTTTATTTTATTTTCCATTCTCCAAACCATTTATCTTCCGTAGGGTTGCGGGGATGCTGGAGCCTATCCCAGCATCTAATGCCAAAGGCAGGCCAGTCCATCACAGGATTTTTTTATTTTTATTTTAGTTTAGTTTAGTTTACTTTAGTTTAGTGTAGTTTATTTTTATTTATTTATTTATTTATTTTTGTATATTGTAATTAGGGCTGCACAATAATGGTTAATCACATTGAATGTTAACGGGTGGATGGTGATATCGAACTTGATCTCACAGGAAAACGAAATTATTTCACAAGGTGGCGATTTCGTATAAATTCATTTCATTTGAATCATACAAAAATGTCAGATTTTTAGAAAACCGTAAGCATGAAGGTTCCCCCACCACTCCTAAACATCGGAGTCATAGGAAAATGTACAAAACATATCGTACAATTTTGTCAAAATGTAAAAAAGTTACCATTTGAATATTGCTATCCTCACTATGCATGATTGCATGGTGATTTGCATTTTATTAGCATTTATACAACAGTTCTTTCTGGTTCTCAAATCTCATTGGCTGATAGGAGTGCGATATGTGACCCTGGACCACAAAACCAGTCTTAAGTGTCAGTTTTTCAAAATTGAGATTTATACATCATCTGAAAGCTGAATAAATAAGCTTTCCATCAATGTATGGTTTGTTAGGATCGGACAATATTTGGCCGAGATACAACTATTTAAACATCTAGAATCTGAGGGTGCAAAAAATCAAATTTTTACGCACATGTAACAGTATACTGGATAAGGGTAGCTCTTAAAGTGACAGCAGTCTAATATTCCTGCTGTCTGTCATTCATGATAATCATACAACAAAAGAGAGAAAATCTCTCACTGCTCTTGACAATCACTTTAGTAACTTTAATAAGAAGCAATGTATATTTAATTTACACACAGTGAAGAATATGCAGTGTTTTATACATTTGATTACTTTATACAATGCATGTAGCATTTCTTATTTGTTTTACTGTAGTTTTTTGTCTTATTGCTTGTAACTGGTTTCTTATTCTCATTTAATCACTGACTGTTTAGTTGTCTTCAGTGTTTTTTTTGTTTTGTTTTGGGTTTTTTTAGATTTAGGCTAGTATTTTGTGATATTGACACTGGTGACAAGAATTGTGAAATTTCTATTGTATCAAAAAAAAAAAAAAATTCAAAAAGACCTTATTTAAAGCAAAAGTAACTATAAGATTTTGGCCACCCCTATTGAGAACTACAGGTGCTGGTCATATAATTAGAATATCATCAAAAAGTTGATTTATTTCACTAATTCCATTCAAAAAGTGAAACTTGTATAATGTATACATTCATTCC
Organism: Tor tambroides; assembly: GCA_021397915.2. NCBI lineage: Eukaryota > Metazoa > Chordata > Actinopteri > Cypriniformes > Cyprinidae > Tor > Tor tambroides. The sequence goes on along the minus strand of JAFVLL020041521.1, from coordinate 10,470 downwards.
ACACAGACTGATATATTTCAAGTGTTTATTTCTTTTAATTTTGATGATAACTGACAACTAATGAAAACCCCAAATTCAGTATCTCAGAAAATTAGAATATTACTTAAGACCAATACAAAGAAAGGATTTTTAGAAATCTTGGCCAACTGAAAAGTATGAACATGAAAAGTATGAGCATGTACAGCACTCAATACTTAGTTGGGGCTCCTTTTGCCTCAATTACTGCAGCAATGCGGTGTGGCATGGAGTCGATCAGTCTGTGGCACTGCTCAGGTGTTATGAGAGCCCAGGTTGCTCTGATAGTGGCCTTCAGCTCTTCTGCATTGTTGCGTCTGGCATATCGCATCTTCCTCTTCACAATACCCCATAGATTTTCTATGGGGTTAAGGTCAGACGAGTTTGCTGGCCAATTAAGAACAGGGATACCATGGTCCTTAAACCAGGTACTGGTAGCTTTGGCACTGTGTGCAGGTGCCAAGTCCTGTTGGAAAATGAAATCTGCATCTCCATAAAGTTGGTCAGCAGCAGGAAGCATGAAGTGCTCTAAAACTTCCTGGTATACGGCTGTGTTGACCTTGGACCTCAGAAAACACAGTGGACCAACACCCAGCAGATGACATGGCACCCAAACCATCACTGACTGTGGAAACTTTACACTGGACCTCAAGCAACGTGGATTCTGTGCCTCTCTCTTCCTCCAGACTCTGGGACCCTGATTTCCAAAGGAAATGCAAAATTTACTTTCATCAGAGAACATAACTTTGGACCACTCAGCAGCAGTCCAGTCCTTTTTGTCTTTAGCCCAGGCGAGACGCTTCTGACGCTGTCTGTTGTTCAAGAGTGGCTTGACTTCAAGGAAATGGGACAGCTGAAACCACATGTCTTGCATACGTCTGTGCGTAGTGGTTCTTGAAGCACTGACTCCAGCTGCAGTCCACTCTTTGTGAATCTCCCCCACATTTTTGAATGGGTTTTGTTTCACAATCCTCTCCAGGGTGCGGTTATCCCTATTGCTTGTACACTTTTTCTACCACATCTTTTCCTTCCCTTCGCCTCTCTATTAATGTGCTTGGACACAGAGCTCTGTGAACAGCCAGCCTCTTTTGCAATGACCTTTTGTGTCTTGCCCTCCTTGTGCAAGGTGTCAATGGTCGTCTTTTGGACAACTGTCAAGTCAGCAGTCTTCCCCATGATTGTGTAGCCTACAGAACTAGACTGAGAGACCATTTAAAGGCCTTTGCAGGTGTTTTGAGTTAATTAGCTGATTAGAGTGTGGCACCAGGTGTCTTCAATATTGAACCTTTTCACAATATTCTAATTTTCTGAGATACTGAATTTGGGGTTTTCATTAGTTGTCAGTTATAATCATCAAAATTAAAAGAAATAAACACTTGAAATATATCAGTCTGTGTGGAATGAATGTATACATTAATCAAGTTTCACTTTTTGAATGGAATTAGTGAAATAAATCAACTTTTTGATGATATTCTAATTATATGACCAGCACCTGTATATTACTTGTAAGAAGAATTGTTGTTCATAAATATAGAAAATAATTCAAGATAAGTGTCTTTGATCTTATTCCTCTTCTTACCATTTTATAAATGCAATAATCAAAGTCATGTGCTACAGTGATTTTGACAAGCCTAAGGGGGTTTTAGGCACCTCATTGCACATTGTGCCTATAAGAACACCTCTAATGTATAGTAAAATCATCGTAATGCACAGCCTTGAGTTCAACTTCTGAAAGACTCAGCCATTGAAACCTTGGCTCCTGTTTCCATAACAACTGCTATGGCAACTGAGTAGGTGTGACATCATCAGGTGTGAGTCACTGCCAATGCAGCAGCTGAAAAGGGGGCGGGGATGAACTCCTCTGAACCAGAGCCAGTCATGGGAGACAGTGTAGGAAATAATACACAACAATTGACAATATGTTATAAAAATTGCATTATTTCAAAATAAAATAGCGCAGTGCTGTGCAATATAAAAGAACTGTGCATCATGCCCATTTGTACCACATTGCTTTCAGAGTCATGTACAGATCTGTGTCACCTTATTAATTGCTATTGATATAAATGTTCAAACCAACAATCACTGCTTTGCAATTTGCTTCTTACTGGAACTGCCCATTAAGTGCACAAATGTGAAGAAGTGACTCATTGAACATACAATGCATCAGCAGTGATGGTTTTTACCAGAATCTCTTATTGTCACTATGCTGGAGGTGATGCACATGAGGGTTTAAAGCCGAGCTGTTCTCTGTTGTCTATCAGTTCCAGATCTTAATTTCATTAAGAGAGGAACATTAGCTTTTTGACTGAAGGATACTAGCTTCAAAGATACATAAAGATGCGTCAAGATAAATATAGTTTTTCTTTTTCTGTTCTGTTTCATTTCATCCATCCATGTTAGAACACACACCAAAAAAGCTTTAAACCAGACTATTCTAATTATACAGGGCTTTCGTAAGACTGATTAGCCAACTAGTCGTTCAGACATCCAGATGACTAGTTGATATTTTAAAATATGTAGATTTGCACATACTTAACACAGACAAGAAGTTCTGTTGCAGTTTTGTAAGACTTTGTAGTTAGAAGTGTAGGGAAACCGATCCACCGTAATCCGTGCTACTTAGCAAATCTAATACCTACTTCCAAGTACATCACACACACACACACATATCGCTGCTATGGAGCACCACTATCATCTCTCACTCCATACTGCTCCTGCCAGCAAAGGCCAAAGTGGCTCTGTGGAGGGTGGAAAGTGTCAGTGTCTGGCCATGGTTCAGACATGGCTCAAGGTGACCCAGTCATGCTGGTCCTGCTGTGCAGAGTGAAGATGACACTCATCTAGGACAGACTGAAACAGGCCCCAAAACATTGCTGACAGAAGGACAATTTCTAGATTTGGCTAAAGGCAGAGCTGTTTTGGCATACACAGCAGGGAATTTTATAATTTACCATCACTCTAAAACAGGGATTCCCAAACTTCTTTATCAGCCGAAACCATTTGAGTTGAAGTATTGACTGTAGTAAATAACAGCCTGAGATTAAGTTAATATTTCAATCATTTAATAAATTAACAGCACATTTGCATGTTCACAGTTCACTGATGATGGTTAATGGTCACATGACATGAAGGTAAAATATTTTGTTCATAATATATATAATAATATAAGTGTAACATAGTCAGTCAGTTTTCTTTTTACGTGGTCATTTGCAACTAAATGTGACCCTGGACCACAAAACCAGTCTTAAGTGTCAATTTTTTGAAATTGAGATTTATACATCATCTGAAAGCTGAATAAATAAGCTTTCCATTGATGTATGGTTTTTTAGGATCGGACAATATTTGGCCGAGATACAACTATTTGAAAATCTGGAATCTGAGGGTGCAAAAAAATCAAAATATTGAGAAAATTACCTTTAAGGTTGTCCAAATGAAGTTCTTAGCGATGCATATTACTAATCAAAAATGAAGTTTTGATGTATTTACGGTAGTAAATTTACAAAATATCTTCATGGAACATGATCTTTACTTAATATCCTAATGATTTTTGGCATAAAAGAAAAATGGATCATTTTGACCCATACAATGTATTTTTGGCTATTGCTACAAATATACCCCAGCGACTTAAGACTGGTTTTGTGGTCCAGGGTCACAAATCTGTGAGCAAAAAATGCAAGTTGATGTTTTCTTGATATGTGCTTAAAGTACAATAATTCTGACAGAGTGTAAAAAAAAAAATTGTTATATTTTTTGAACAAAATAATTATGATTAACTGTTTAAACCTTGAAATGTGCTGCACGCTACTGTTTTTAAGTGTCAAATTTTAGCAGTTTTCTGTTTATATTTTCAACCAGTTCTCTATTTCGATTGAAACCTGTTTTCACACAGAACACATTTTTGCATTCCACTGTGTTAATTTTACCATATCACATCTTTTGCCTCAAGCGTAAAACAGCCTTAAGGCACTCAAATTAAAAGAAATTTATCTTGTAAAGATGTATATAATCATTATTTATTATTCACATCTCTCTGTTGAATACCAATAAAGTTTACAATCTCCACTAGCATTGTTCGTTAGAATGATTCTTGCACTTGTGGTGTTATGATGAACATTTGCTCAGCATGGATCCCTGCTGACAATCAGTGGGAGACACACGACTACTTTGTTGTTCTTGGACATAATTTGATACTTGTGGGTGTTGGATCTCCTCTGCATTTCGACCTGCTGCCCTAGTTCTGCCCTCAGCAGCGGCTCCCACGTACAGTTGCACTGCTGTTTTATTGATGCACTGTCGTTCCTGAGCTCTCCATCATAACAGTAACAAGATGACACAATACACTAGATGAGAGAAAGCTATTCTAACATAATCAGGCTGATTACTGTTAGCTGTTTATGCAATTATTCTGTATGACAAATAGCCTGACATGTTCTTGTTGAGAAAGTGGAAGCTAAACAATACTATGTGAGGATCACTCAAGCTGCAGCTTACTCACTCTGAGGCATCTCAGATTAGACGTACTGAGAGAAACAAGAGAATTTTGTTAATATGGTTGCATCCTGTAATTTTGGGGTGAAGTAATTAATTTATTTGAGTTATTTATTTATATTTTGCATTCACAGATTCAGATATCAGCAGTAAGGCCATTTTGACAATTGGAAAAATATTGGTCATTATCGTTAGGCAAACTCGGTGGGAAGTGTGTAAGTGGGTCATTTATAAGTGTATTTGTTTTTTCTGTTATAGTTGTGGGACATTGTCCTCGGAGTCTGGACTGTGCCCGAGAGCGACGGCATTTCTGCCAGCCTGGCTCTTCACACTGTGGCCCATGCCTAGACCCATTTGTGGAGAACAAACGAGGGAAGTGTGTGATCAGGAGACGAAATCACCCTGGTTAGTACCAAAGTGCCTTTCAGAAAAATCTGGTCACTTGGCACCATATTTCCAAAAGCTCTGGGCAGCTATTTCAGACATGCAAAACCAACTTCTATCTACTTAAATGGGGAAAAACGGAAATCTGGAAAACTATTTGCCAAACTCATTATTTCAAATCATCTCTCAATTTCATATTTCAAATCAGCAGCAAGATCTAACATGAAGTGTCCCATAAATTAGGGCCCTTTGATTTCTGCGATGCGGAAAGCACAGACGGAATTACGGAATCCAGTTACAAAAACTGAATTTACAGTATAACGTAGACACAGAATTTGCCAGATTTTGGACAGATAAATCAAAAGTAGGTCAGTACAGTTAAATCAAAACGTGATATGATCTAGTGTCTTTGAATATTAAGCTGCAAAAACACTATTTAAATACGAATCCTGCGTGTTCTGTGTCTCTGTGTGAATGAATGGCACAAACATGCAGTTTCATTTACTACACAAATACTGAAACGTGTGTAATGCTCGTGGTGTTTTCAGCCTCTGCTGCCTCAGAGAAAAACTATATTCATATCATATACTGTCAGAAACGTATCACAGCAACCCGTCAAAATAAAAGTTAACTGGAAGAAACTGTGACAAATATATTACTTAATGTAATGATACTATTGGTATTAATAATGATTATTATTAAAACATTATTTTTTAAGGAATATTTACCAGAAATAAAAAATATTTACCAGAATTTATTTAGCAGAAAAATGTAAATAGACAACACAGTATTTCGGCAAAAAAAAAAATAATAAAATAATAAAAAAATATTTTTTATAAACTCAACTCAATAGTGAAAACACAGTATTTGGTAAATAAATAAAACTGAATTTAAGAAAAAAACATATAGGGCCTTAAAATATAAGTTTTGTTAAACTTTTAATAAATTGCAGTTAAATTGTGTAAGTTTCATGATTTCAATTAATTAGATATGCTTTTTGATTAATAAAAAATGTAATTTTACCATTAAATTAGAGTCTAGAAAACAAAGAAAAAAAACGGAATCCAGAAAAATTTAAACGAAAAAAAAAAAACAGAATTTGGGGAAAAATAAAACGGATTTCATAGGGCCCTAATAAATGTTGTTTCTAATGATAAAATAGCTTTTAAAACGCCTAGAATTCAGGTTGGTCCATATGCACGCGTAATCCCAAGCACACATCTCAGGACGCTGACTTTCTATGAGAAGTGGAGCTTCTAATACAGTGACACGATGGCTTTACCCATTAGTGATTAGCTCTTTTAAATTAGAAAGTGGGACTTTTCCCGCCATGTTGCGTGTTGCACTTTTTCCCATTCATAGTAATATTTGTAAACGATCTTGGTATATATGCTGTCTTTGGTCGTACACACATTTTACAGATTTTTGTTGGTTTTTGTCAGGTAATTTAACATGTTAATCTGATATATAGCATTTCAAAATGTTAGGAAGCATTTTCAGGGCTCCCCATTATATATATGCACTGGACTGCAGTGGAAGACCTCTCACTCCTTGCAACCTTTCAGTCTGGCTTCCCTCTCGCCTTCTTCCACCCACACATTGCTGCAGATGCAACAGGAGGGAGGGGGGCTAATGAAGTAATTCAGGCGGTCTCTTTCTACACTGCAGTGGTAGGGATTGACAAATGCTGCTTTAAATCACATAGCTTTAACCATACTAACAAGCAGCAGTTAGATGTAAATATCCTCAAGCATTTCATTTTTGTTTTCAGCTTTGTGTTTGTAGCCAAAAAAAAACAAAAAAAACATGTTCATCTTAATTACAACCTTGAAGATGATTGATCGGTAATTTTCCAGTGCAGCCTTAGAGCAGCAGTGCTGTTGTCGACATCTAATCGATACCATTCAACACGCAGGAGTATGAACAGCACCCTTTTCTTCTTCCTCTTTTAACTCTCACTTTCTTTTCTACAGTTCATTTAAAAGACCTTAGCCTGCATTATTTCTTTTCCTCATGACACACATAGCTTCTCGTTTTATATATAGGAAAATGAAATGTTTTTGCTAGACTGATATAAAGTTGGACATGTGTGTGTTTATGGTGACTTATTTGGGTATTTGGCTAATTTGACCTGCCTACTATTTTGTTCATCACTGGCTTATGCCAAATCTATTAGCTCTAAATTACTAACTATGCACATATGTTTTTGCACATATGTATTTTGTATTATTACCTATGTGTGAATGGTTTCACATTAGTTCATGACTGATGAAGAAGTTTGCGTGTTAATAATAAATGTATTAAATACTAAATGTAATACTTAAAACTGACTTAAATCACATGTATTTAAAAGCCTTGGTTTTAAAACATACTGTTCTTATATACTGAAATATGTATTTTAGAATTATTATTATTATTTATTAGGATTTGAATAACTAAGTGATTCTCATTTCAGAACAACAAAAATAATGTCTATTGTAGCTTGATCTGGGAATGGTGCAACAAAGACCTTTTTAAAAGTTGCTTGTGTGTTTCAGCAGGCTTTGAGATTTACACACAAGATTTGATCTCAAGTAAGAGTGCAAGAATATGTTTCAGAGAGTGATGAATGGCTGTACGAGAGAGGTTGTGCAGAAAGCCAGAAAGCCCTTATTTGAAGATGGCTAGGGCATGCGTTATGTAAATTCTTAACTGTGGCATGGCAGAAATTTTGACATGAAAACCTTTCCGCACAAGAACACTTGTACACAATCATTAGTGAATGAGACCCATTAGGAATCTCATAAGTATCCAATTATTGATGAATCATGATTCCTGTGTGAGAACGTTCACAAACAGGTTTTACACACAAATACGGCTGTACACGTTTAGTAAATGAGACACTATATAGAACACCTGAGTTCAGTTTCTGTAAAAAGAAAATGACTAATTATATTTAATAAAACATCCATCCTTTGAGTTAAACTGCATTTTTTTTATTGACGTGTTTATTTTTGTGTTCATTTATGCGTTTAATTATGCAAGTATACAAATATAAAACATGCAAATTGCAATTCCCATTATCTAGTTTGGATATTAATGAAATTGCGATCTCACTAGACAAAATGGTATCCTTTAACTGTGTAGTCCACAGCAAACAAAAGCTGTTTCCACATTATTTGGAGTGGAAAATAAATAATCTGACACTTTTAAATAAATTTAGCTCACGCTGGTAAAAATAGAGCTTTCATGGTTGAATGGCTGAAGCATCTCTGTCTCTCTCTCACTCACACACACACACACACACACACACACACATAAACATACCCTCTCTCTCTCTTTCTCTCTGTCTCTCTCTCAAACACTCCATCTTTTTTCTTATCTCTTATGAAGTTTTTGCTCTCGGCACTTCCTCAGTGGTTGCTGTGGTGACGGGTTTCATTCATGAATCTGTAGAGGCCCCTCCCCCTCCATCCTCTCCCTGCCCGACTGTATGCCCCACTGCCCACATACGCATAGCAGCACCACACAACAAACCGACTGACCAAATCCGCCTACACTCACTGCAGTACACACACACACTCACGGATTCTGCAGTGCATAAACTCATAACACTTCAGCATGCACATTTTTGGTGATGTGCATGCTGAAAATGATGCATAATTTTAAATGCTCATAAATATGCACATTCTGTCCAAACTATGCAAAGATATACTGTATGTCATGTTCCTTATACATTATTATTTAACTCACCTTATCAGTTCTATAACTGACCTGTTAGTTTTCCAGCTCAGAGCAACAGATCTTTAACTCTAAGATCTGCAAATATACTACCAGTCAAAAATTGGGGGCCAGTAACATTTTTATTTGTTTTTTTGTTTTGTTTTTTTTGAAAGAAACTAATACTTTTATTCAGCAAGTTTGCATTAAGTTGGTCAAAAGTGACAGTAAAGGCATGTTAGTAAAGACAAGCTATAAAATATTTCTGGCTCGCAAAGATGCTGTTCTGAACTTTCTACTTTAAACTGTTTTACACATTGATAATAATCAGAAATGTGTCTTGAGCACCAAATCAACATATTAGAATTATTTCTGAAAATACAGTGTTGTCATCACAGGAGTAAATTACATTTTAAAATGTATTATAAAAAAAAAACAGATATTTTAAATTGTAATAATATATCATAGTATTACAGTTTTTACTGTATTTTTGCTTAAATAAATGCAGCCTTGGTGAGCAAAAGGGACTTCTTTCTTTCAGAAAATTACTGACCCCAGACTTTTGAACAGTAATGTAAGTACTGCAGATTTTTACTCGTTTTCTCTCTTCCTCTTTCCCTCTCTTTCTCATAACTCTCATGTTATTTCTCTGTCCCACTTTTGTGCCCTAGCAGTCAAGGTCAGCCATCTCCCAGAGCTGGATGAAGAGATAGATATTCTCTCCTCCATCATCAGCAAACACAGAGAATCAGAGATGAAGCACTCGGGTAAGGTAGCATGGGAATCCTGCCATTAAAGGGATAGTTTACCCAAAAATGAAAATGTCATCTTTTACTCACACTTATGTTGTTCCAAACCTGTATGACTTTCTTTCTTTCGTAAGACATAAAAGGAGAAAATCTACGTGTCCTCCTATTTTCCATATGAACATGTCATGTACATACTAAACATGCACTGCAGTCTACTCAGGGTTTCTGAAGTCATACAATAGCTTTCTGTGAGAAGCAAACTTCAATATTTATATTCAAACTGACACGCTGTTGAGAAGTGTTTGATGACAGGACTGACACGACTCATCTAAAGGCGCTATTCGAATTGAACGTGAGCGAGAATGTGATTCGTGAGCTGGCATGGGAAGATTATGAGTAGATAATGACTTCAGTTTAGCTGTGTTTCTACAAAAAGCAATTGTTTCTAAAGAAAGCAAAGACCGCCCCCTTTGTTACTGTTGCTATGTCCGACAACTCGTGATGCTCTCACGCTTCACATCATGTTCTCACGCCGTGAAAAATATATCGCAGAGCAAAGAGAAAACTGACAACGTGCCAACAGACAAGACAGAGCAGGTTACTTTAGGTATGAAACAAAGTCTCAGCTTTCAGATTTTGTCTTTTTTTTTTTAAATTCAAACAATAAATACCATTTTGTGGCTCTTTAATGTGTCGTGACAGATCATTGTAACGCCTGAGTTCAAGCGGCACGTGAACCGAACGTCTCTTCCTCTTTACTAGATATAGCATGAAATAAACAGGAATGAATATCAGAAGGTATCTTGTTTCAACCGCTGAAAGATGGCAATACACAACATTTTTCAAGTTTAAAGGGGTGGTTGATTGCGATTTCACTTTTTTAACGTTAGTTAGTGTGTAATGTTGCTGTTTGAGCATAAACAATATCTGCAAAGTTAGGAAGCTGAAAGTTCAATGCAAACGGAGATATGGTCTTTTAAAATTCTGTCAGTTTAATGCCTACAAAAACGACAGGTAAGGGACTACAACAAGTTACGTCACGGACCCAGATAAACCCCGCCCCCGGGAACATGCAGCAAAGGGGCGAGGCTACGCTGCTTTAGAGAAGAGGAAGAGAAAACTAGGGGTGCACGTA
>JAFVLL020041519.1:0-24028 GCA_021397915.2 Tor tambroides | reverse complement strand
AATTAATTAATTAATTAATTGTGAATGTTGGCTTGGCAACCAGTTTATGTTGAAGTACTAAAAATATTCAAACTGAAGCTGCAATAAAAATACATTAAATAAAAATAGAAATAGAAATGCTGAAACACATAACAAAATTACAAAAACTTAAAGACCTAGAATATAAAATTCTTTTTTTTTTTCCTGTCATTTAATAATTTTGTATATTGTTGGATCTGTGCAGATTAATAAATTTAATTTACTGCTTATAAACAATATTGAATGTAATGTATACTGTAGGTGTTTAATATATGTAATATTATATCTAATGTAAATGTAAATGTTTTAAATATAATTATTTGTTTATTAATATTACCAATATTGCCAATTTTATGTACACTTAAATTGTCTTTAAAATTGTATTTGGTCATGCTTTAGTTTAGGGACCAATTCTCAATTGTAACTAACTATTAACGATGACTTTTGCCCCAATAAACTCCTTATTTGCTGTTTATTAGTAGTAAGGTAACTGTTAAGTTTAGGAATGGGGTATATTAAGGGATCTAAAATATGGTCATGCAGAATAAGGCATTGATGTGCTTTATAAGTACTAACAAACAGCCAATATGCTAGTAATATGCATGCTAATAAGCAACTAGTAAATAGTGAGAATTGGTCCCTAAACTAAAGTGTTACCTTGTATTTAATATTAATTTAAAAAAACAAATCAAAACTAGTTCATCCTAGGTACCACTCCTCGTGTCTTTTTCTCGCTCCGCTGTCTTTTCTATCGCTCTCATCCTTCTATCCTGCTCTGTGCTTTATCTTCCTTAACACGCTTGTCTGTCGTTGTGCTCCGTTTCTTTTAATGTTTTATTTTCTTGTACCTTGTTCTTTACCTCTAAACTATCTTTTTATACTTGCCGTATTGTCAGCTCAAAACATGTGCTGTTTAGTGGTCAAAGTTCAATAATACACAATCCCACACAGCTTCCCATTATCAGAGTCTGTTATCACACTCATGACATGCCGTTGTAATAATTTCCATATAGATTAGTGAGTAATCATTCTAGGTCCTGTTCTTCTGTCAAGGCTCTTAACCTGTTCATTTCTCCTCGTGGCAAACTAGATTAAACTAAATTCAAATTCTTACTTAGCATAACGATTACAATAGTGTACAGTAGTAATGGAGGCAATATACTGTACAGGTCGAGAAGTTTGAGACCACATTATGAATCTGAGATTCACAATTTAGTTTAATCCTGGAAATAGACTTTGCATATGTGTTGTCACTGTATAATTCATTTTCATGGAGAGAATGTGCCAAGTAGGATTCTACTTTGCATAGTTAAGCACTCTTTTTGCAGTCTTACTCGCTGCTTCTTTTAACGGTATTGATTCTTTGATGTTTGTTTCTATGTAGGCTGATCCTAGAGAGCTTATTCGTCTTGTGACCAAGCATGTGACTGACCACGCTGGATGTGATTGGGGGGATGAGGAACTGCAGGCCCTGATTGGTCAATTGAGATTATACAGTGAGAGACTGACAGATTTTACTCAAGCTCAGGTGCTACAGGGACTCGGCCGTGGAGTCGATGTCCAGAGATTTAGCAGCGACAACCAGTACAAGAAAGAGACTATTCTGGGCCTGGCGGAGTAAGTATTGTATGCCTGTGTACCATGCAAAAAACATATACTTTTTCTAGTATATAGTGACCATAAGAGAACAAGAGATAATGTATATAATAATATATATTTTTATTTCATATATGTTTTGTATATATTTGGATATCGCTACTCATCTTTGATTATTTAATATTTTTCACATTTTACATTAATGGTAAAGTTATCTTTAACATGACATTGTGAAGTGACCTTTTGCCTAGATTACAACTTTGCAGATGCTTGGCATTCACAATGAATGTGTCCTGAGTTGAAAGAGAATGACACACATCCTGCTGCTTTTAATCTGGGTGTCCTTTGAATATGACTTTCCGCTGGTCTCTGGAATAGAAGCTCATGTTTCAGGATTGATCTTTTGATCCAAACCAGAGTTCTGGCTTACAGAGCCTGAGACTTAGTTTTATGAGGACTAGAATCACAGGTTTAGGGTGACTAAGGTCTAGCAAGATTTGCCATCGTCCAATACTTACTGTAGGAACTGCAGAATGAAGTTCCAGCAGCTCAGCGCAGATCTGATTTGGATTTTTAGAAATATGTTACACATGGCCTTTGATGGGCTGCCAGTTTGGCCATGATTGGAAAGATTGAACCACTGAATTTACCTAATTAAAAACTGAAGCTTGAGTGTTCTAAAAAAAAGTTTAATTAAAAATGTAATTGAAATTCTATCTATCTGTCTGTCTGTTATGTTTCTATCTATCTGTCTATCTATCTGTCTTTCTGTCATTATCTATCTCTCTGTCTGTCTGTCTATCTCTGTCCATCTGTCTTATCTGTCATTCTATCTATAATTCTTTCTTTCTACCTCTTTATCTCCTGTCAGTCTTTTATTTAATCTGTTCTTTCTATCTGTTTACCTGTCAGTTTATCTATCTGTATGTCTATCTGTCTGTCTGTCTGTCATTATCTATCTCTCTATCTGTCTGTCTGTCTATCTCTGCCCATCTGTCTATCTGTCATTCTATCTATAATTCTTTCTTTCTACCTCTTTATCTCTATCAGTCTCTCATTTAATCTGTTCTTTCTATCTGTTTATCTAGGACATTGGATGAGAGTGTGTATGGGATCTCTCGTTCTCTGGCTCAGCGGTACAGCATCCCTCTCTGGGAAGTGCACATGACGCACCTTGAGTTTCTGTTCACTGATAGTGGGTAAGACACTCATACTTTCTCTCTCACACACACACACACTCACACCAGGCTTTAGCACCACTCACACTCAAGATTTACTGCACACATAACACTTTTTCAGAGAAATGAGCCTGCAAAACCTCAGTTAGAAGCAATGTCTTCCACGAGTAACAGTTTTTATTTCCTTGACATGAGGGCCCCCAGCAGGTCAGAACCTTGCGACCCCTGCGCTCTTGAGGCGCAAACAGAAGATTGCACGGATCGATTGCAGAGACTGGCTTCCAGGCGATCGGTTTGTGCGATTTGCCAGACCTACAGTTTAGTAGCAAAGGCTGGAAAGCTCTTTGTTTTTTTAAATAGTTTTGCAGTCAGTTTAATACAGCTTTGAAAATCCACACACAAACAACGTGCCACCTCTCCTGAGCTCGCTGCACGGTAAATTTGTTGCTGAATCATTGTTCAAAGCCTGGTCTAATCAACTCCCTCTCCATCTCTCACTGGGTTTAATCACCCTGAATATCTCTCTCTCCCTCCCTCCACATAAACATGCACTCATTTGACTTTGCTTATTTAGTACAGATTGCTTGGGTGAAACTGATTTACTGTGAATGTGATATTTTTTTTTTTTCTTTTTCCCATTTTTTTTTTTCGCCTGTGAGAGTCCTTGCATGCTCATTAGCATCCCCAAGGCTTCTGTTTTATTTTGTTGGTTTGGTTTTTCGTAGCTCTGTGTAGAACATGAAATCTCTAAAATTCCTCCCATCAAAGATGTTATCAAAGGAGAATGGCACCAGAGGGAGTTTGAGCAACTTTGGCAATTACTCAAAAGTTTTATTGTATTGCGGTTTCTGTTTGCTAATTTGTCAGCAAATAGGCTTTTCTGACTGATGAGGACTTGTAAACACATATTTTGCATCGTTTATGTTATTTACTCCGTTTCCATGATTTGCATATGATGTGGTTATATAATGCAATTTCAAAGGCATTGAAAAAGGGCCAGTTCTTTGTTTTTTTTTCCTGGTGATTGATTTTGTTTATTATGTCACAAGGCAGAGCAGAGTTATGTAAATGCTTAGATTTATTTTATTACAAGAGGTAATTTGGCCTGTTAAGCATCTCCCTCATTTTTGGCCAGATTTATTGATACAAATTCACTCGAAATGTGAAAGAGTTCAACCCTTTTGTCATACTGTATGTGAGCTTTAAAGCAGTCAGTAATCAGGACAAACTGCGGGATAGTTTTCCTGAATCCTACATAGGACAGATGGCCAGTCCAAAATTATGTTGCTTTCTCTAGACAGCTGCTTTGTCTATATCCATTTTCCCTTGATGCCAGCCTGATTGTTCAGTCTTCACCAAGTCATGTTTTTTCTCTGGTACTCTGTTGTCATATATGTAGTTTGGAGCCAAATAACACTGCAGTTTGTTTTACTCAATTTATTTTTGTGCACTGATCATTGGGCTAAGCCAGGTTCTTGTTAGTCATTTTTAGTCATATTAGTCATGCTTTGGACCACCTGAATGGGCTCTTCTCATACAAGTACTTGAGGTCACTCAGTTTTAGATATTTCCATTGGTTCCTTTTTCAATGCAGATTAATATACTGTAGGGTTTTGACCTTTTTCAGCCCGGTGTGCATTGTTAGGTGTACTGTGTACCCTGAGGATACTCTTACAAAACTCTGCATGAATGGCTTCAAATGGCTTTTTATTCCAATTTTCAAATTCATGATTCAGTAGAAAACCCCTCACTGACTGCCATATAATGCATTAGCTTCTATAGCCGAATGCGTTTCGAGCCAGATTCTAATTGCTATTTCAAATTGGACAGACATTTTTTTTGGCATCAAATGCCTTTTTTGCTTTCTTTTCCATTTTATTCATTAAGCTGAGGTTTGCACTAAATTTCAACCCAAGATGGAGGCACACACATACGTTTGTAGCCTAGTTGTACCCTGTATGCTGTTGGAACGCCACTTAGACAATCAAATTAGATGACTGTAACTTTTTGTTATATAATAATTTATATATATATATATTGAAGAAGGTCAGTGATAGTGTCTCAGTCTGCCCTTGAGTGAAGAATTCAGTTTGAATTCAGCCCCTGCCTCTGTGTCTCTCTCACACACCCTTTATCCGTTCTTGGGTTTGTAATTGCAGTAGGAGACAGGATTAATGGCTGCTGTGTTTAGTGAAGTATTGATCCTGTTAAAAGCAGTTATTCTGTGTTAATAAGCAGACTGCAGTCAGAGGCTCCTCTTTCCCTCTCTTTATCTCTCCCCTGCCGCATTTCCTTCCTGTAATTTCTGTCCTACCTGTTTTGTCTCTGCTATCTTCTTTCTCTTTTCCTCACTTTGTTCTGGCCTGTTGTTGTTTTCCAGCTTGTCTTGCATTCTTCTCTCTGCATTGCTCTTTCTGTCTCTCTTTCTGGCCCCAGGACATCGTGCCTCCAGCCAGTATAGTCATATCCATTAAACATTAGTTAAGGTCCATAGGGGTTACGCTCTGTAGACAATGGATAGGTGTTGGGCTCTGTCCAAATGGCCACATGCACCCTGCAGCTTGCTCATTTTGTTGCATTAACGCTGAATATGATTAGCTATAACACAATAAGAACATACAGGAACAGTGTTTACCTACGCAAATGTTAAGACCTGTATGTACCCTATGAATGTTTCTGTACGTTTTGTCTCGAACAGTGGCACACAGAGGGGGAGGCCGCAGGGGCTCGAACCTGTTTGTTCTGTAATCCAAAAAGTGCCCTTCTGGTCATTAAACAAATAAATACATTTTTATAGTTATTTTTATTGGAATAGGTGTTGGACCAATCAAGATGATCTAAAGTGACATAGACCACCATTGTGAAAATATAATAATCAGTCTTTCTTTAGCATCAAATCAGCATATTACAATGATTTCTTTACGGGAGGAATGACTGCTGAAAATTCAGCTTTAAAATAGCATTTTTACATATATTAAAATAGAAAAGTTACTGTAATGTGTAATATTTCAGAATTTGCTATTTTTACTGTACCTTTAATCAAATAAGAGACTTTTAAAACAACATTTAAAAAATCGTACCGACGCCATGGTTCTAACAATAGAAATGTGATTTATGCCTCTAATATTCTATAGAAAGTAATGGGAAAGTAAAGTGTCTTATAGTAACTCATTTGCAGTGTTGCACCCCCATGTATTTTTGCATATTTTTACACTAAATGTAATTAGAGCTTCAACAAGAACCTATGAATGCATAGAAGTGAACAAAAAACACAGACATTTACAATAAATACATTTTACATTTACATGTTTCATATATCCATTAAAAAAAGCAATTAGTAGCAATAACAGCACCGAAATACTTAGTGTAGTTAGTTATGCATATTTTCTCTCATTTGCAGAACTGCTTCATTTTTGACATTTTGCAGACTTCTAAGCATGCTAACACATTTCAGGTTACTCCAGCAGCATTTTAGTGGAGTTTAAGTGAGGAATTTACTGTGTCATTTGAAAACTTTTACTTTTCATTTCAACCGTTATCTTGTAGACTTGCTTGCATTTCAGATCATTGTCTTGCATTGTCCAAAACAATCAAAAAAATGCCAATAACAATGTTAAAAATGTGCAAACGCAGAAAATTCAAAAGCAAAGACTTTTTTTAAGTGGCCTTTTCTCTGCCCCTGTGGAGGTCTGCACAACCTACTTATCTGACTCCATCTTTTATTTCCTGTCCTGTTTGCGAGTCAGCATGCTTTTTATGTCTTTTCCCTCTCTTTCTGTCTACGACTCTTTCTCCAACCCCTTCCCTCTCACACGTTACACCCTCACGTACAGCATCAGCAGACCTGCTGGATAAATGGACTTGGCAGTCATTGAAGGTTCGCATAGTAATTTATTGATAACCTAACTCTATAAAACATTTCCATGCATCAGAATTGCTATGGGATATTTTTGTGGTGCAGTAAAGCTGTTTATCTTTACTGAAAAGCCATTCAATTAGAGCGAGGTGGAGGGCCAGTCCACACGCCTGCTTATGAAGTCACCGTGGAGATAAATTATGGAAATCAGAGCAGCGCTAACATAAAACATGACACCCATAGAATCCAAACCTGACATCAGATTTATGGCGGGTCAGTAAATGCTGGCCATAGGCTATAATTCACTGCTTGAAAATTATTATTTTTTTGGTCCTGGATGTGGTCAAACCACAGTGAATAAAGTTTAATGGACTTTAAGTAGTTTGACGAAGTTCTTTTAGATTAAACAAAATCAATTCTCCAGCACGAGTGGGCTATCACAGCATATTAACAACGACCTTAATGTACCTCATCTGGTTCGGGGGACAATTGGGGGGCAAAATACCTGTGCATTGCCTTAATTGATTCTCTACAAGCAATTTGCAAAGGTTGAGTGATCACTGCCTCAACAGACCTTGGTTACGACTGCTCATTGTCTCGTTTCACTCACCTTCCAGTATTGCATCGCCATCCATCTCTCATTTCTGTCTTCCTTCAGGCTATCCACCAAAGACATCGAGGACCGGACGGAGGCTCTGGGCCTGTTTGAGACTCTAAAGACCGACCCTGAGTCATTCTACACGCACATGACTAAATATGTGTACCCCAGTATAACCGGGACCGACCAGCTCCGACTCCTCTTCTACTTCACTCTTCTGGAGAACTGCAGCTGCGCAAACTACTTCCCTCAATCTGCTATGAAGCCCGACACGCACCTCAAACTGCTCAAGAAGCTCAAAGCCGTCGCTATCGGTGAGTAACAGCCAAAGTCTAAACAAACGGATCAGATTTCATCATTTCCAAAATGGTAGTCAGATTTAAAGATCAGATTTGAAAGCTAAATCAGGATTTTTTTACACTGTGAACAAAGCCTGTGTTGCAAAAACGTTGGTTGCAGCCAGCAGTGAAATGACTGTAAAATTGTTGTAAGGAAAAGAGGATTCGATCGATACCTAGTCTACCTGGTAACATAAATGTAGCGATAAATCAGCTCCTGCTTGCAAGCATGTCAATCAACACCATAACCAGAAATTTCCCATGTAATGACACATCTCTCTCCAGCTGAGACAACAGGAAATGGGTCGCTGAGCTGTGAGGGTGCCAATGAAAGTAATAGAGGAATGTTAATTAGCCCGCATACAATACATTTTTGTTCTTTTCTGATAAGAAAAGAAAGATTATTGTGAAGCACATGAGACATGGTGTGAGGTTTAAATGAGTTCATTAGCTACTTGTCTCTCTCTCTCTCTCTGTAGCAGTGGGGCACTGCATGTGATGCAGGTGATAATGGCAGGGATCATTCACTCATAACTGCATGGAAGTTGTGTACTTATGTCAGTTGTTTTTGTCCAGATTCACAACCGGTGTGCATAACCATTAATTAATTCTAAATATGAAGAGTTCATTTTGCAAAAACAGATGACTCAATTTTTAAAAATGTTCAAAAATCATGTTTTTTAATTCTGCATTCCAATTAATATCAGTCAAACTGCAGTTGGATTGTTTTGATTAAATAACAAAAAAAAACACAGCTAACACAAAACAATAAAAACAACTCAATAAAAAAAACATGATTTATGAAAATTAATAAAAACTAATTGAGTTGTCAAATAAACTCTTCATAAGATTACATGTGCCTGCAGTTAATTACACACACACACACACACATATATAGAGAGAGAGGGTGAATGAAATTAGATGCAGCAAGGATGCATTTAATTTATCAAAAGTGACAGTAAAGACATTTATAATAATACACAGGATTTCAGTTTCAAGTAAATGCTGTATTTATGAGCTTTCTATTCATCAAAGAAACCAGAAAAAGATGCATCACAGTTCTCACAAAAATATTAAAGGGTTTGTTCACCCAAAAATGAAAATTCTGTCACTCACCCTCATGTCATTCCAAACCTGTAAGACCTTTGTTCATCTTCAGAACACAAATTAAGATATTTTTGATGAAATCTGAGAGCTTTCTGACCCTGCATAGGCAGCAATGCAACTGACACGTTCAAGGCCCAGAAAGGTAGTAAGGACATAATTAAAATAGTCCTTCTGACACAGAAGAGAAGAACTGTTGAATAAAGTCATTGGGCCTCATTCATGAAGCATTCATAAATATAGGAGTAAATTCTGAGTAATTTCCGCGTAAAACGGACCTTCCCAAAAACTCTCCTCCGGATTCACAAACGCTTCGTAAACGTCCGATTTGATAGTTAAACATGTGTATGTTAATGAATTCCAATCATTCAAATTCCAATCATAGGGCGCTCGTGCACGCTCATTCACAATTATCATAATCCCCGCGCCAATGACTACAGCTATGCAAATTTTGTATCCAGGAACGCAGTGGAATATTCTGGTCTACTTTCTCACATTTGGCTCCAGTATATTGCAAAAAAGACTAATAGGCCATATGGCTAACAATAAATATTCAATAACATGTGTCCACCAAAGCGTTTTTAGCCACCTGAAAAATGTCAGGTGCTCATTTGAAAACGGCCAGCTGGTGGTGCTTGAAAACGCTTTGGTGGCACAGCATTTTTCCCATAGACTGTAAAAAAAAAGGTTTTTCCAGCTGTTGATTTGGTTGCTTTGATGTGGAATATCCACGGCAGTAATGTATTACTAGTATCTCATTTTGAAGAATGTTGCTGAATATAAAAATGCTGTAACCAGTAATGTTAACTTCTCTATTGTTGTTCAGTTGTTGTACATGTAGGATGATTGGTTGGTGTAGTATTTGTCCCGCTCCTCCTCCATTGATTGGACGGCTGGGTGAAAAGTGACAGTGACAAGCGCCAAAGCCAAACCAGAGCTAAACAGTTTATCAGCTTTCAAAATTTAAAAATCAAAATTTTATCAGCTACAAAAACAAACAAACAAACAAAAAAAAAACAGAGCAAACGGCCTTTTAAAATATTATAATGGCAGTGCATCAAAATTCAGTGTCATCAGTTTGCCAAAAAGAACACAGAATGTTTTACGCACCATTTACCCCTGGTAGGGAGCAGGTGTAAATTTCTTTCGTACCAACTAGCATTTTGAAAATACGAACATTTTCATGAATCCGAAAAATTACGTCAGAACAGCTTTACGAACGATTTACACAAAAATTCGTTCTGCTGGTGTTTCATGAATGAGGCCCATTATTTTTGTGACTGATGTCACATGGACTATTTTAATAATGTCCTTACTGCCTTTCTGGGCCTTGAACGTTCTCAGAAAGCTCTCAGATTTCATCAAAAATATCTTACTTTGTGTTCCGAAGATGAATGAAGGGCTTACAGGTTTGAAACAACATTAGGGTGAGTCATTAATTGCAGAATTTTTATTTTTGGGTGAACTGTCCCTTTAAGCATCACAACTGTTTTCAAGCATAATAGAATGATTACTGAAGGATCATGTGGTACTGAAGACTGTAGTAATGGCTTTTAAAAATTGTACTTTGCTGCCCTATGAACTAATTACTAATTAACATACATGATCAAATAGAAAATATTGTAATATTTCTTCACAATATTACTGTTTTTAATATTTATTCAATCCACTAGATATGGCGAATGCAAGAGAGTTCTATTAAAATTGTTTTAAAGGTCTTACCAGTGCCAAGCTTTTGAACAGTATACCATCTATTATTCATAGTCTTATACTAAAATATTATGGTTCTGAGTTGATTTGTGTCACATCTTAAATATCATAAAAATACCTTAAATAAGACAGACTTTTGACTCACTGTAGTTCCGAAAAGAGCTAGAACTAATGACGTCTGCTTGTTTAAACTTGATAATCTTGGAGAGAGTGTGTTGAGAGGTCAGGAGGGAGTTTGTCTGAGAGTTTTCACACCACAGAGTTTTCTTCTGTCTCAACTGATACCTTCCCTCTACACTCACTCTCGCTTAGTCGGCACCGAAAACACTCTGTCGCATACATGCTCCCAGACACAGTCCTGTAAAGACTGTTCATAGCATCTGCCACAACCCAAGGGAGTGAGATAGCACCTTTTTTTCCACATCTCTGTCTGTTAGAGTGTATGTGTGTGCTGAATGCCCTTCTGGCCCCTGACGTGAGATGGGCCCATTCTCAGAGGCAGGTGTTTCAATATTTAATGTCCTGATGAGGCCTTGTGTGTCAGTGTAATGTTGTCTGTCTGACTTGATATATCCTGGAGGCATGCCAAGTCTACACCTATTCACATTGATTGACACAAATAGAAACCACATAAAAGCTTGAAACTGCAATAAATGTCCCATATTTTGGATTAGCGGAGATGGAGAGAGTATTCTCAAATTTCACACAGCAGATTCCAGTGTGTCAAATTGCCCCTATATTGTGACAGCATGGTCACAAAAGGTCAGCATGTTCAGGTGAACTGGTGAATAATGGGCGAAACTTAAAGGTATGTGTCTATACAGAAACTGATTAAAGACAATGAACTCACCTATCCTGAGAAATATTCATCGCAGAAAAAAGTGTGACAACTAGCCCCAGCCTGTATTCTATATGATGCTGGAATCTTAATGTCTTGTTCTTTAGGTCTGGACTATAAGAAGTTGACAGATGAGGACGCCGATCCTTTGAAAGCTCTGGAGCCAGTACTGACCAGCCAGAACGTCCTGTCAATCTCCAAACTGGCCCCTCGAATCCCCCAGAAGGGAGGCGAAGTGCTTACCTCTAGCACTGTACATGCCACCTGGCTTCATAAACTGTTCTGGGAAGGGGATCAGCATGTGCTGAAAAAAGCCCCTCAGAGTGATCACGACTTCCTGCATGCCTATGACACCTGTGCCAAATACTTTGACCGACTTCTGCCCGTAGATTCTGTTAACTTCTTGGATGCCATTACTTTTTCCCCTGAAGCAGCCAATAAGGTGAGTCTAATGCAGAAAATGAGTGGGTTTTGAGGGTTTTTGGGGGGTTTGCTAAGTTCTACTCTCCTCTCAAATCCTCTCATAAAAAATGTTTTGACAAAAATTCCAGTGAGTACAAGACAAGATTATAAATGTATCTGTATCTATAAGCAAATAGCTGTGTTTTAATTTTAAATAGAGTCAGTCAAATGCATGATCATTTTAATTATTCGCTTCTTGTATTTGCTTCCTGCCCATTTAACTGCTTATTGCAGGATTAGGAGAGCCACTTAAAACTAAAAATTTAAAATTGATTATCAGTGTATTACATAAAAAACATAAATAAGAAAAAATATAATAAAAGTATACATAATAAAAAGTATTTAAAACAAATATTTTAATTGAAATTTAAAAGGTGCAATTAAAATGATTTATTAATGTACATTTTTATTGTTATATTGAACAAACGTTTTAAACAAAACAAATAAATAGTTTTACATGTCTGTTTTTTGTTTATTTTACTGTTACATTTAACTGTTACAAATCAATTTAGTCCATTTGAAATGTATTTTTTTGAAAAATAAATGTTTATATTTAATATTTCATTTTAATTTGACCAATCAATATATGTATTTGAAACTATAAAAAGGCAAACCGCCACTGCCTTTTCCATTTAAAAATGCACTTTTAAAGTGATTATTAACGTATTTTCCACATTGTATCCACTTAATAGCATCAAATCATAAATGCTCTCATAGACTCATAGTGAAGCACGATGTCAGATTGACATGTTTAGTCTGTTGTCCAGTTAACATGAATCATTAAAATCGACACATGCACATGTATATGCCATAACTTATGTATATGGTGTGTTCACAGACTTCTCTGGACATGTTCATGTCTACTAAGTGCTGTTTGATGTTTTAGCACCTCACATTTCTTCCTGTCTCTCACAGATGGCTTCATTTTCTATTTATTTTGCCTGCAAGTCAAACATCCACGTGCATACAAAAAAGACCCATACGCATGGCCCTGTGGCAAACATCCTAAATGAGCCTCTGTAATCAAAAGGCTAATCGCTGATGCTCAGTGGCCCCTGGAGTGTTCAGATGATGTTATTGTAATGATTGTTATGTTGATATAATGTTATAATGATTCGATTTTGCAGAAAGCAAGTTGCAAACACTCATTGCCATAAACACACACCCACTCCCACCATTAAGGTGAGATCCGCATTGATTTGGTGCTCAAGAATACCACAGGGAAAAGCAACCAATGACATCTGCCGTGCTTCTGCTGTAGACTGTGTGTGAACCGTGAGTAAATACGGTTAACGTACATGCGCGTGTGCGTAAATGACAGCAGGAGAGCGTGGGAGGGGAGTATTGGAGGTAAACAGTATAAGATGAATCCAGGCATGTGAAGTGTTCTCAGCGAGATGAATCTGGATGAGAAATGGGATGAGACCGAATTATGCGACATCATTACTGTTGGGGATTATAATAGTAGATATGCAGCAGAATAATGGCCCATTGCTGACCGAATGTTATTATAATCAGAAAAGCATGAGCATGTTTCTCCATTTTAGGTTGTGGGCCAATTGACCGTTCGCAAAACCCGCCCACCCTTAGTTACTGTTGCCATGACCGACAAACAATGCCGCTCTCACACTACACACGTTCTCACGCAGTGAAAAATACAATCGCAGAGCAAAGAGGAAACTGACAAAACATTGACAGAGAAGACAGAGCAGGTTACTTCTGATGTGAAACAAGGTCTCAGGACCCTCAGGTTTAAAACTGTGTTATTTTTAAAGAAATTAAAATAAGTACCGTTTTGTGGCTCTTCAATGTGTCGTGACAGATCGCTGTATTGCCTCAGTTCAAACACGTGAACAGATCGTCTTTTCATATTTACTTAGAGCACGAAATAAACATGATAAACATCGGAAAGTGTTTTATTTCAACCGCGGAACAGACCATTTTTCAAGTGTAAATCCACCGAAGTTAATCTACTCTCCTGTCTGATTTGTGGTTAAGGCTAACGTTAGAAGGATACAGCTGCGTCTACTGGGCATGCGCATTTACATTTACATATTTTCCGAGCCGACAATATAACGTGAAACCTATGAAAATGGTTTTAAAAAGCACATAGCGCCATAGTTTCATCACTTTAGAGTGCCGCAGTGACGGTCTTTTTGCAGTAAAGGACCTGTCATAGTTTAATGAGTGAGAAGATGACATAAAGCGACGCCAGGTTAGCTGCATTGAAAACAGATGAGCGCACATGTGCATATACAGCTCCCGATCGGGACGAAGTTCATGGGATTTTGTCCACAGAATGATAAGAGCACACGTTTTAACATATTATTTTATTATTTAACACTCAGTATTTAACTTAAGCGCTGCAAGCCATGCATACAGCGCCGGACATGACAGGTTTTCTGGTACGCAAAACAAGTATTTAAAGGAATACCTTAGCTTATTACCGTTACCGTGGCAACCAACAACAGCACATCTTAACCCTCCGCACATATTTATTTAATATGTGAATAAATTTAGTTATATTGAAAAAGTTTCAATTCAGTCGATCTTTTTTTACCCCGTTTAACATGTATTTCTATGGAGACCTGTTGTAGCTGTCGGGCACGATGGCGGATAGCAGCGGCGGCACATAATCTCTGCGTTCTGATTGGTCAGATCGCCTGTCAATCAAGCACTTTGCGAACGGTCAATTCTGGGTAGCTTCTGCTATATTGAGTCACCTGTGGGTGACTAGTAAAAGCCGTTTAGAATTTAGTTTTATTCACTATTATTATGGGGATTATTTATTACAGTAACAATGATGGAAAAGCTGCTTGTACATGTGAACTTCATGCATAGTTTCATGATGTTACTGACTTAGGGATGTGCAGATAAACTAGTCAACCTCACTAATCAGTCATTTGGTTGGTGGAAAACTAGTTTATATTTTTGACTAAGTATAGTTTTGAACCATATTTGTTGTTAAAAGTGCTAAACAAATCAATTCAAATTCAACTGCAATTGTTTCACTTCAGGTTTATACACAAGAATATTTTCCATATAATATTTAAATAATTTGCTTTAGATATAAAATGTGGGTAACACTTTACTTAAAGCCTTTACGTATAATTGCATTATAAAAAGTAGTTTTATTAGTAAAAAAAAAATTGTAATTAGTAATTGCATTAGTAAAAGTAGTTTGTTGCATTTATAATTATTTACGACAAGATATTACAATGCACATTATGAATAATTATAATGCTTTAAACTCTTTAATAATCCTTTATAAATCATTATACATAAATGCTTTAAGTGTTGCCAAAATGTCAATATAATAAAGTGGCATTGTTTCTTTTGTTTATAAACCTTTATAATGAAATAGAAAATTTCATACAAAATTTCAAATAAATGCTGCTCTTTTGAACTTTATATCCATCAAAAAATCCTGGAAAAAAAAAAAAAAGTATTTGCAATTTGCACAAAAATAGTAAGCAGGACGGCTGTTTTCAGTATTGATGATAATAATAAGAAATTTCTTGAGCACTATTTCAGGTTATTCTAATCATTTCTAAAGGATTATTTTGTATGTATTAAAATCAAAAGTGTATTACATTAGAAAATAGTTTTTTTTTATTTGTGGTTATATTTAACATTATCACTTTTTTTAATGTATTTTTGATCAAATAAATGCGCATAAGTGAGCATAAGAGACTTCTTTCAAAAAGATTATAAAAATCTTATTCGGCCCCCAAACTTTGTAATGGTAGTGTATATATTATGTATTGCATATTAATATTATAATCATTTATTTTCATGTATATGAAAATAAATAGCTGTTTTTATATAGGAAAGGGTATTGTCATGTTTGTTAAGCTGATATAAAAAAAAAAATTAAACATTAAAAAAACACTTTAGATTTGACATATTTGTTGTTCTTTCTTTTGTGTGTTTTCTGTATGTGTTAAGCTCTCTGTAGATGCCAGGCTGGAGATCACTAAGCGCGCACAGAAGGCTTTAAAAGGCATTAGCGAGAAGAGTAAGAAAAAGGGTAACGATGACAGAAGTGAGAACTCCGCCTCCAGCTTTGACTCCGCCCTCACTCACATACAGCAGTCTCTTGCCCATCTAGAGACTTTGAGCCACTCCTTCCCTCTGTCACTCAAGACAAGCCAAGAGGTAATTTCTCAACGCACACATACACAAAATGTACTAAATTTTACTATGCTCTTGTGATCTGATCATCTGAGACGAATGCCAACTATAAGCAGGTCCTTAAATATTATGTAAGTGCCCATGTTGCTTGCCCTGTTTTTCTCATTTTCTCTCTTTCATGCTCCTTTCCTTCTCCTTCACAATTTCTCACTTTCCTGACCTGTGTGACAGTGGCTGTGATTGATTGGCAGGTTTGTAGCTGGTGTCCTGTCTGCAAGATAGTAGCAGGCAGTCCATGTCAGCCTGTGGTTTCTTAAATGCACACATGGAGCCATTTGTATATGGAAATATATGGATTCATTTGGTACAGTGCACACTTATCGAGCAGATACTGCCGCATCTCATTACCGACACACCTTCACCGTGTCACACAACATGCTCCCATAGGAATGTGCACGATCGCGGAAACTGCAGTGTAAATCTCTTTTCCAGTTGCCTTGCTGCCTGCAACCTACCAATGTAGGAGAGTCACTAAATTAAAGTAGCAATGCTGCGAACTTAAATTCACAATGAATGAAATATAATAAGTGACAGATCTTTTCTTCCATATTTTGGTGTACATTTGAGAGTAACGGATTCTCGAAAAAGAAAAACTTGCACCTGGTTCTATCCATGGGTTGTTGATTGGATTTTGAGATGTGGGCGTTGCACTCAAAATCGATGCAGATGAATGCGAGCTTCAAGGGGCAGGTTTATGTAGACTGAAAAGGATTGGAGTCTTGCATATTTAAATTTAGGAATACAAATAATTAATATTTTTAACAAAATATGTGACCCTGGACCACAAAACCAGTCTTAAGTCGCTGGGGTATATTTATAGTCATAGCCAACAATACATTGTATGGGTCAAAATTATCAATTTTTCTTTTATGCCAAAAATCATAAGGATATTAAGTAAAGATCATGTTCCATGTATGTATTTTGTAAATTTCCTACTGTAAATATATCAAAACTTCATTTTGATTAGTAATGTGCATTGCTAAGGACTTCATTTAGACCATTTTAAAGGCGATTTTCTCAATATTTTTATTTCTTTGCACCCTCAGATTCTAGATTTTTAAATAGTTGTATCTCAGCCAAATATTGTCCTATCCTACATCAATGGAAAGTTTATTTATTCAGCTTTCAAATTATAAAAAAAAAAATGACCCTTATGACTAGTTTTGTGGTCCATGGTCAGATATCTTACTGACCCTAAACTTTTAAAAGCAGTGTATGCCTGGCTGGAATACTAGGAAACAAAATAATGTTTAGGAACAGCCTTTGTGCCAGAAATGTGCTTATGATGCCTTGGTAGGGAGCTCAATAGGTTTTGAATTGTGTTTGTGTTTGTGTCTGTGTGAGACAAGCTTGTGCTCACGATTCTCAGCAACCAAACTAATTGTTTTGTTCCTTGTCTTCAGGTGTACCGCTACTGTATTTCTCTCTGTTTTACTCAAGGCTTTGTTTTTGTCTCAGCACATATTACTCACTGATTACTGCCAGAGGATGGGGAACATAAAGAGAGTAATGTTTCCTAGCGTGATTTGAAGTTTATGTCTTTGTATTCTTGTCTTTTTTTAGGAGCTCTTGCAGAAGTACAGTCGCATTTATGACCTGTCCAGATCCGAGCAATCTAAGGTGCGCCATCTGGCCGTCACAATGGCCATGGACGGACAGCCCCTCGAAAGAATCGAGCAGCTGCTCGCAGTCAGCGTGGGAACGAGTGACCTGTCGCCGAAGAGCATAGTCCAGGACGCAGTGGAGCGAATCATAACTGCTCTCAGGTACGATGAGCTGCAGGTCTCAGATTTCTCTTGGCCAATGTCGTTTTCTTAATATCACCCTCATTTTCTCTCTGTCTGTTTTATACCCTCGCTAGTCAGGCTTTCTCTGTTTCTCTTTCCCTCTCTCAGTCTCTGTCTTTATGGCCTTTACCTCTATTAACCTGTGTCAGGCTGGATGTGTTTTTGCTTGATTGAGTTAAACACAGCATTGGCCTCTGCCCTGGCCTCTAATCTCTCTCCTTTACAGCTGGCTTTCTCTCTTTTTCTTACCTTTCATCTTCTGCTTTTAAGAGGTCACCACCTTCCCTGCTGGCTGGTTCTTAATAACACTGTGTCCTTAGTAATACTAGCAATTCAGAGAGAGCAGATAGTGCTAGCTTAGATTTCTTGAACCAATCTCTGATTTTTCCAGCACAACTTGTGAAACTCTTGAAGGCAGTTATTGTGAGCCGATTTTTTTTAAGGTTTCAGACCAAACTGCCAACGTTTAAGAGCCCAAAGGTCTGGACAAAATATTACTGTGATTAATAATTTGACTTGGTGTCTCATTCAGCAAGTTTCAAGTATTGAATCTTGCAGCTATGCTGACAAATATTTCTCAGAGGATTTCTGTTTAGATCTTCATGTGGGAAAAACTTTCGTTAGTCGGTAGCATAATGGAGGATGACCGTATCAGCCAGTATTGGTTTCATATATCATATATAACCAATCAGCCAGTATTGGATATTAAATTATGCATTCTTATTTTCAGTATTTTTATATGTACTACATTACTTTCACATCATCTCTTACTCACTTTAAGTTGATTTAAAAAAAAAAATAAAAAATAAAAATTGTATTGCATATTGTAATGTTGTGCCTAAAATTCACTTGAGGCATTCAAAACTTATGATTTTATTTTAGATGGTATAGTATAAAATTTATATCTAAATTTCATTGTATAGTATATAAATTAGTACTTCCATTTATCCGTTGTCAAATATACCATCAAAATAATTGTCATCTTATCAGATTCAAACAGAATTTTATTCTTGACACATCCCTACTTTTCATCACTTATTTGTTCCTTTTTTTTTTTTCATTTTTCATGGGCTGTGAATAGGCCGCTCCAACCAAATACTTCTGAAACTTTTTTTTTTTTTTTTGTAAATCTCCATGACCATCAAAGAGCGGAAACCAGTCTTTCTGCACCTCCTGATTAGTCATCCTGCTTCGTGAGTCTGTGTTGATCAGACGTTTCAGCTCAATCCGTAATCAAGCAGGATTAGTGAAGGTCTCCGGAATCAGAGAAAACGATGGTCAGAAAAATTAAGATTGATTACAGTTTGCTTTTATTCAAACTCAGCCTCCCCCTTTTCTCTCTGCTGGAGTGATTCATATTCTAGCTAATTGCATAAAACTAAAGCGTGTTCCTGTCTTCTGCTGCTAATTACTGGTTTGCAGAGGTGGGCAAATGAATCATTAACAAAGACATGATTTGGGCACTGGGAATTGTCAAACTATTTTGCAAAGTGTATTTCATCAAACTGTATTATTGGCTTTACTCAGCTTTCTTGCAACCGTTTTTTTTTTTTTTTAAAGGAGGTGGAATCTGTGGTCTACAAAGCTGCTCTTGATTGATGTTTATATCTGGGGAGTAAAAGATTAGGGTTACGTTTCATGTATAAATAATCCTTTAGAAACAGCGTTCCTCCAAGGACACCGGTGTATATATATGTGCGTGCGGTTGTGTTTAGTGAATTTTAAAGGAAGGTTTTAGGTTTTTGCAGTCTGTGTCATAATATTGATGATGCTAAAATGCCTGCATACTGAAGGGGTGCTAAAATATTTAGAAAATGACTTGCAGTTGATCTGCTTTATATTAGTGTTTACAGTTTTAGGATGATTGTATAAACTACTGTTCAAAAGTTTGGCTTTGGCAAAAAATTTTAATTTTTAATTTTTTTATAGTCTCTTATGCTCACCAAGGCTGCATTTATTTGATCAAAAATACAGTAAAAACAGTAATATTGTGAAAATGTTATTACCGTTTAAAATAACTGTTTTCTATTTTGATATATTTTGAATGTATTTTATTCCTATGATGGCAAAGCTGAATTTTCAGCAGCCATTACTCATTTGCTGCTCAAGAAACCTTTTGGTATTATTATTATCAATGTTGAAAACAGTTGTCCTTGCTTAAAGGTGGAGTAAGCGATTTCTGGAAGCCAATGTTGATATTTGAAATCACCAAAACAAACACGCTCCTACCCCAAAAGGGTCTCGGTCCTATTTTGATAGCTCCGTCCCACACATACGTAATCTACGCAGCCCAGGCAACAATTAGTTCTGTGAAACAAAGCAAAACGATGTGTTTAAAGAGAATAAAAAATAATCTCAAAGAGATCGGTCCTGTCTGTTGTTTATTAATTCAAGCGGTGATGTTCTACATTGTTATCCGTTGATGCTGTACGTAATCATGTCACTGGAATTCGAGTGATCACTGTCCCAACGTGCAGTGAGTCAGGGAACTTACCAGTGACCGAATTCGTGTACACGATCAACTTATTCACGAGCTCGGGAGCTAGGAAGCTGATTGAGATGCACCCCGTGTCTACACTGGATGCTGCGCGGCATGACAAAACTCCGACAGAGAACTGCTGCCGCGTTCTATATATGACGTACTGACACAAATTTCAAATGATTTTCAACGGTCGCTTTATCGCGTCCAGTGTAGGCAGACCTAAGCTGTTGTGTCGCGGCGTGTCCGGTGTAGACACGGTGTTACTCACCTATCGAGAAGAACCAAAGCAACCTCGGCGTCCGATCACAGGCCTTCCGCTTCTTGAGTTCTCTCCAGCGCTGGAAAGCTGATCCGATATTTACACGGGTCCTACTTCTTGCCTTATCGTTCCGCAGACATTTTCCACTTTTGTTTTATCTGCCATCTCTATCTTTCTGTCACTCGGCTCAGCTGTTCACTAAACGCGCTCTCCTTCATATCATGAGTAGACACGCCCCTCACTGCTGATTGGCTACAAGTTTGTTTTGATACTCGGCCCCGACTCTTCTTCCCGACGTCCTTGACGTTTTCTAAAGTGTTTTTGAAAAATTACATACCCCACCTTTAATAATTTTGTGGAAAAGATGATACATTTTTTTCTGGACTATTTGATGAATATAAGGTTCAAAAGAACAGCATGAATTTAAAATAATTCTGCATGTGGAATATGTTAAGTATTAGTATCATAGAAAAGTCATTGTCATCTTTGTAATCTTTCTGTGATGGTTATAATAGCATTACGATCAGAATGTAATATTTTGGATGATTGAAAGAGAATTAATTCATGTTGGAATTAAAAACAAACCCTAAACTTATTATAACTGGAGTACCAGAGGAATGTCAGAGCAATTCTTTGAATTTAACACTACGTGAACATTTTAATGATGCTGTAGCAATAAAACGGGCTGCTGTGCAGATTACAACAAGGGCAAAGCAGAAAAATGTGTCCCAACTATAGCGCTCTGCTAATTAAAGTCTGAAAATAAATCACTTATTGTTTTATAGAGAACATCCACTGACTGTGACTTGAAACAGTTGTGGGAATCCAGCTGAAGTAAATATAATATACAAAAGATGTTGAAACATGAATGATTTGGAAGCAACACAATAGAAATTTGTCCTTCCCGACAAAGCACTGCTCATGTTATATTGACCTGTGAGATCTCCTAACCAGAGAGAGAAGGTGAAGTCTAACATACAACCACAGCACTGAAGGAAACTGCGAAATAGAGCATTTGTTGACATCACGGAGAAGAAGATACCTCTGAAGAACGGCCTCTGGAGGCCACAGATTATTTAACACCAGACTGACAAAGTGTTCACTGTAGCAGTAGGAATGAAATAAGATAATGTTGGCATAAAAATACAAAGCAATTATTAATAGAAACATAATTAGGCGGTGCAGCCTCATGCATAAAAGCATAACACAAACACCTTTAATGGAGGGAGACAGACAAGGCCAGAGGAGAAGGGAGGAGCCCTGCAGCTAGAACATCAGCAGAAGAGCATTAAGATTGCTCAGTGTGAAAATCCCATCCTTCAGCGTACAAACACACACACACACAAAGTTTGCAGCCATAAAGCCACTTAAAAGCCTCAAGACATTGAATCAAAACTCAAGCTGTGTGTATGTGTGTGTGTTTGTTTTCAGCGGTGACAAGGACGTGTTGAAAGATTATGCAGACCCCTTGAAGGTGCTGGAAGGAATTGTTGCAGCAGTGCACACTAATGTACAGAGCGGGTAGGTGTCTCCTTTGGTGCAGTGTTCCTGTTTACTATTATTGAAACACAGTGTTGACCTCAGAGGAAGGGATAAGTTAGTAGTTGTAGTATACAGTCATATGAGGTAAACTTTAGTGTAAAACAGTAAAGAATATATTATATATTGGTGCAATCAAATGGGATTATTTGGCACAGCATAAAGCAGAAGCAGTATTAGCATGATAAAAGAAAGCAATGTTAATAGTAATGACTACAGTAAGCAATTTTTTCGATGTGAATATAGTTTGTTAGCCAAACTAACATAAAATTAAATTGATGAACAATCACATGTCCATATATCTCCTTTTTATTGGTGCTTTAAACAAGGCTCATCCAATCAGATTTTAGAGCCAAATTTTAGAATTTTAAACAGTGTGGAACAAAGTAACATTATAGAACTGAAATAAAGAAGTTACATTTAAGATTTTTGAGAACATTGTTAGATTTTGTAAATTGCTTAATTTGTGATTTACTTTGTGGATTGTCTTGTAAAAACACAAAATAAAATAGGAAAAAATAAAAATAAAGCCTTCGATGTCATATTATCCTTCAGAAATTATTCTAATATGATCATATGGTGCTCAAAAAAGCATTTATTATTATTAATATTTATTATGTTGTGCTGCTTTTAATATTTTTGAGATAACCGTGATACATTTTTTTGATGATTCTTGATGAAAAGAACAGCATTTATTTGAAATTATTTGTAACTTTATAGATATCTTTACTATCAATTTAATGCATCCTTGTTGAATAAAAGTGATTTTATTTTATATTTTTAAATCTTTGAGGAAAAAAAACAGGCATTCAAATTGTTTTGCATGTATGATCTGTAATATATCTATACATAAAAAAAAATCTGATTTTATGTAATGCTAATATTCATTTATTTCAGTGGGAATATGGTAACATCTGAGGACATGTTGGCATGGTTACGACCCTTTTGTGGGGATGATTCTAAACCTGTACGACCCAGAATTGAGGTCCTGCAGATCCTAGAACATTCATTCAGCCTGAGCGATCAAGACATCCACCTACTGGTGTTCTTCAGGAGCCAAGCCGTTCTGAAAGCCTGCTGGCCGAACAGGAAGGTGAAAAATATGCATATACCCACACTGGCACAAAACACGATTTACACTTCACACATAAATATTATTACATTCCCACATCTCTGACTCAGTATTAGCTTATTTCCTCTGTGAGGCACTGTGAGTGTAATCTCATTTTACAGCGCAGCCCTTTGCGAGTTAGCATGTGCTTATAGGAATTGCTTGACTATTCTCACACGTAGTGCTGTGTGTGTGTGTGTGTGTGTGAAGGAATGAGATGTATTTGGTCCAGGGATTACCGATTGCCTGCTTAACCATGCTCTTTGGCCTCACCTCATGTTGCTTTGGGGGTGCGAGCATGTCATTCTGCCGTTTTATGTGGTGTTCTCTGTCTGTCCGTATGTACCAGAGAAGCTGCCGTAAATTCAAGAGTTGAATATATAGAAGAGCTAAGAAACTCTTCTGTCTAAATCTGTCAGTGTCTTTCACAGGAGAATGACCTTCTTATTTTCCTTGTTAAACTTTTGGTTTGCAAAAGTCAAAGAGATCAGATAAATATACTAGCTGAACATAATTGAATTAGAATGTTTATTACCACTCAGATCCGCCTACAGTAGTGTGAGCTTGTTTATACATTTTCCAAAGAGAAATTATTAAAACAGATTTTCTTTGTTTAAAAGAAGAAATGAGGCTTCGTTTGTGTAACAAAAAAACTAATCTCTAAAAGAGTGGATACATGGATGGATGGATGGATGGACGAACCGATGGATGGACAAATAGATGAATGGATGCATGCATGAACAGACACATGGATGAATAGACAGAATCAAAGACTTTCCTCATTAATATAACCCCATAATAGTTCTTTAGTTAGTTTTCTGACATAAAGTGAAGAGTCACCTCATCTCACTCAACACACATTACAAAAATACATGCTGTTAATCCATTTTCCACCAAATCACATAATCCATTCTTTCACTAAACTTTAATCATGCAAATGAATATTTATATAAGCAGA
>JAFVLL020041518.1:0-53320 GCA_021397915.2 Tor tambroides | reverse complement strand
TAAGATTGATGTGGTTTGGAATTGGTAAAATGTTCTAGGAAAAAAAATATGACCAGAATATCAACTTGCCTAATAATTCTGCACACACTGTAGTCAAGAATGTCTTTAGGTACAAGGTGCTCTCTAAAATGTGCAACTGTAGTATCCCCATCAGGACATACAACATACAACAAAAACATGTACTGTAGGTTTTTTCTTTAAGACACCGCATGCAGACGTGCCGAACATGAGCTTCTTAAAAAGGTGCATCTTAAAAATACATACACATTTTTTACGCAGTGCAATTATACTTGATCAGTGCACTGATCCATATCAATGTATCGTTACATCCCTATAATGTACCGTCATGAGGAGTGGCACTGATGAGTTTTTTTTTTTACAGTGAGCAGGGCTATGTAAGTGTGACACTGCATAAATAGAAATCATGTGATCAATAACGTCCTGTCGCTTGTCACGGTCACAGCTGCTGACCTTAAAAAAAAAAACATTTCACTGACATGGCTTTATCTCTTGTCGCTTAATATTGTGTATAACGGTCTTTGATCATATTAAAACTTGCCTTAGGGTAAAAATCATGTACATAGTGATGTCTTTGTGGCTGTCAGCTCTTCAAACATGATGCAATTTGTCAGCATCAGCTTTAAAGCTGTAAAACATTTCAGTCTAAGGTCAAGTTTGATAGCGTATAGATGTTATTATCAGGCTATCCACTCTTACTACAGTCAAATTATATTATTTTAAGGGATATCTAAAAGAAAAGTAGTTCTTGGAATGTGCAAACATCTAGTTCTAAAGTGTCATATCAAGATAATTCATCATATTTTAACTGTGGGAGCAGTTTGCTGATAAGATGATCAATATATATTGATATAGCTTTCAGTCAACAATGCATCATATATTGGAGCCTTGGTTTACTGTGGTGGGAAACAGTCCAATTAAGCCCAATCCCATTTACTTTTTATTTTCTAATAAAATATGCAAAATAAGTCATGTTTAGATGTGTGATACCACAACAGTATAAAACGTATATAACTAACAATATAGACGCGTTCCTGGAGACAAACTTGGAATAATCTGAACTCAACTGAACTGTGACAGTCCTTGAAAGGAACTTATTTAGATTTCCTCCTAAAAGATAGAGAGATTAAGTTGAATTGAGACATTTGAAAATTGCTGAATTATGTAGGATTTATTAATGCCAATGATATATGCTTTTCAGAGTTAACACTGGGTCAATAATTTCTGCTCCATTAATAAGCATAGATGAAGCCAGAACCGACATTACACAGTGATTCACCAATTTCTCATGAACACACAATACTCAAAACAAACATGGTTTCATTCATAACATTTATACAGATAAACTATTTTCCTCATAATTTCAGTTGTAATTTTATCAGGAAACTGTTAAAATGTGTACATAAAAACACAGTAAAATGTGTTAAATCGAGTTGAGAGAGTGCTACACTATGGAGCCCTGCACATGACATGTGGAAGAAAAAATAGATACAAGCAATCAAATTAATAAACACAATATCATTTTGATTTTTTCCACATCATGTGCGGTGCTCCATACTACAGTTATTGGTAACTGAAAGCATAATCAAATTATCAAAATAAATACACAAAAATCTACGGATCTTTCTGCACACATGGATTTCATGTAAACCTGCAACCTTAAAACTCTCTGTTATAAAAAGCAGTGATGCCCAATCACATAAACTCTCTGACCTAATGGACCTATGTCTATCAAATAACAGTAGGAAGGACCCAATGTGGAAATTTCTCCATATGTAGTCACCAATTTCAAACAGTCTGTTTGGGTCAAAACGGCACAGATTCTCCACAGGGAAAGCTTAATCTCCTTCCATGTCTCAGTGGGGGTTCTCTGATTCTGACTCCAGTGAGATCTGAGTGAGTAATCTCAGCCTACCACTTTAAACGTGCAAAAAGCGCCATCTGTGCCTTTGTCTCCGTTATGATAACAACGTTACAGCAGATTTGACGGGAGGATTTTAAAACAGCAGTTCATTTAAAAGCTGCTACTCTAAGCAGTCACTGTTCAAACTTAATATAAAGGTTTGGCCCTTCAAGGCCCTTCAAATAATTTTAGAATAGTTTTACGCATACAACTTAAAATTAATTAATTAATGTACCTACTGTAAGAGCAAAATTTGGTCAAATGAAATTTTTTTACAGCCTGAAATATAAGTCGAAAGGTT
Source organism: Tor tambroides (assembly GCA_021397915.2). Lineage (NCBI taxonomy): Eukaryota > Metazoa > Chordata > Actinopteri > Cypriniformes > Cyprinidae > Tor > Tor tambroides. The sequence goes on along the minus strand of JAFVLL020041518.1, from coordinate 51,098 downwards.
ATTTCAAGTCAATTTTCACAGATGGGAATCGTATGGAATTCAACGATAGTTGTCATGGATTCAGCAACACCTTCAGCAATAGTGTTGTGATTCCTTTTACAAGTCCAGTTCCTCAACGGTTCCATTTAGGATATCTGGAAAAACAGAAATGCAATTCTGCTGCCCAAATTGTTGGGCTCATTTCAGTAACAAAGAACAAAAACATTAGTGACTTTATTTGTGTGTATAATTCATTAACTAATTAATTTTATAAAAATACATTAATGACTTGCAGTTCATTAAGGGAACTGAGAAATTGCTCCAGCTGATTCATTAGTAACACTTTATAATAAAGTCTCATTTGTTAACATTAATGTATTAACCAATATTCCAAAAATTAACATTAACTAAGCTTAATAAATACAGTAGAAGTATTATTCATTCTTAATGACTGTAGTCAACTAATGTTTACAAATGAAACCTTATTGTAAAGTGTTATTGATTCATTAGCATCTGTGATTCACTAAAAACAGCCAACTCATAAAATGATTAACTCTGGAATTGGACTTCACTGTTTATGTGTGTTTGTGATTCACCAAAAACAGCTTATAAGAGTCTTTCTCTCTGCAACTGGACTTCACTGGTCACGCTGTATGTTTCACCCTGAATAGTAACACAGGGAAACGTGGAAAAATGAACACGAGACAACCATTAGCAGAACAGAACGTCATAAAAATCATTCGGTTATGGTAGAAGCTGCTCTTGGTTCTGAGTCCCACCTCATACACACTGAGAGCTCAGTTAGAGATATGTAGACAGCGATTATAACTTTGCCCTTTAGCAGACAATTTTCATCATCTGTTACACTAATTACAGCAACAGCACCTCTATAGCACCAAGAGGCTAAGTGTCGTTTGCTCAAGGGCATGACTATAAAGGTACAGAGCTACTCGATCGCAAAAGGTCAACCCTACACAAGACTAGCCCTCTGTGACCATTTACCAACTATCAAAACTACTGCTAGAATTTAGGTGAGGTCTAGTTACATTATTAACCTCATGCTGTACTACACAGTTTTCATCATGAAATGTTTTACGCCTTTTTCTGTGCTGCGCTGATCTCAGAGGCATTAAGCAAATAGTTTAAGACCAGACTCTGTATGTCTTGGCAGAGAAGCACGCTAGCTAATATTTTTGGACAGGGCTGTGCATACTCAACCCTTTCAGCATGTCTGATTGATTATCGTAAATGCAGGACCTCTCCTCTGAAGGATTGTGGGGATTAAAAAGCAAACAAACTTTGCCAGTAATATTCCTAGCACTCACCGTGGGTGAAATCAAACGGCTACACATTCACAGGTACATGTCTGAATAGCTGCACTTGTATTGTCATCATCCATTAAGCATTGTGCCGCATGAGTAATTGTCATTTCAATTTGTTTGTCTGACACAGATATGTCTAAAATGGGGAAAATGGCTTTGGATACAGATGTTTAATTCAGGCCCCAAAGGCCAAAATATGCATCCTTATAATGATAAAATAGCTGCTGTTGATGATTCATGGATAAATGTGGCAGTTATTTTGGAGGCCACAGACTTATAGTTACGGTCAATTTAAATCCTGATGGCTGCACACACAGTAGAGGGATAATACTGGGGCGGTAGAGAGAGAGAAAGAGAGAGAGAGAGAGAGAGAGAGAGAGAGAAGGAGAGGAGTAAATAGAAGTTGGGGTAAATGAAAGGTTGACCTTTCACTCTCCCCAAAATGAAATAGAATGCTGTTTGCTTTATGTATCAGCAAATCTCTGTTTGGAAAAAAATAATGCTTTTCCATTTCATTTAGGTTTTATTGAACCATCATGTTAAACCCTGAGAATGGCGAGATTATTTTGCCGTATTCCACTTCCAGACAGAACGATAATGAAAACAGAGAGGTCGAAGAGAGACTTATTTATTGGGCTCACTCAAGCCCGCCGCCATCCATGGCTGTCTCAAGCCCGCCAGCCTCTCCGCCGTCAAGCACGCCGGCTCCATCCCCAGAGCTCTTGGATACGGTGCTTCCCCCGGCGTTCTCTGCACCTATCCTCACCCCAGAGTCTCCTAAGCCTCCGCTGGTCCTGTCCAGCCCTCCATCGTCTCCTGAGTCTCCTTTGCCTCCGCTGGTTCCGTCCAGCCCTCCATTGTCTCCTGAGTCTCCCTCGTCTCCACTGGTCCCGTCCAGCTCTCCATCGTCTCCCGAGTCACCTGTGTCTCCAGTGCCCGATCCTCCAGAGCGCCCTCCAGTGCCCGCTCCTCCAGAGCGCCCTAAAGTGCTCGCTCCTCCAGAGCACCCCCCAGACTTAGTTTTCCCCAAAAAAATTTTTTGGGGGGGGCCGTATATCCGCCATGGCCTTCCGAGTCCCCGGACCCGCCATGGCCGCCTGAGCTCCCTGCGCCGCCCTGGAGGCCTTCTGTGTCTCCATCCTGGTCTAGCCTCCAGGGCGCCCACCCACCCTCCCCGGTGGATATGTTGCGGCGCGGGACGCGCCTATCGGGAGGGGGGATAATATCAGGGTTCTGGACTATTTGTTGTTGGTTTTTCCCCTGTCCTTCCTGAGTTTCCTTATTTGGTTATTTTCCTGTTCTTGTTAAGTTAATTGGTTATTTCTAGCACCTGTTTTAGTTCTCCTTGATTATGTTCTATGTGTTTATATATCCTGAGTTCTCCCTGAGTCTTTGTCCGTTCACACGTCTAATTGCGTTGGTTTACGCGTCTGGCTTGGTTTGAAGTTTATGTTAATAAACAAAGAAGCATTTGTGAACAGCATCTCCTGTCTCCCGCGTCCTTCCCGCAACACATACTCGTGACAAACTGTACAATTAAACTGTATTTTCTTTAATGATATTTTTCCTTTGACTTTTCCTTAAATGATTTCTCTTCAAACATACAAATGAATGAATGAATGAATGAATAAATAAATAAATACAAAATAAATTTCACAACATTTCATTTCACTCCATGAAATATATGCTTCCTATTTCTGTGACTTAATTTAATATGGTGTTAAAGCGGCTAGCTATAGACCAATGTTAATACTATAAAATATCTTTTTACCAACACTAATACTAATGAGTAGGGGTGGGTGATACGACCAAAGTCTTATATCATGATATGAGTAATTTTATTTCACGGTAACGGTATATATCACAATATGGTTATTTTTGCTTTAAATAAGGTCTCTATGACATCAACATTTTTGATACCATAGAAATTTCATAATTTTGTCACCACTGTCAATATCACACAAAAAAACTAATAAAAGCCTAAATTTAAAAAAAAAACAGCAACTCAAGCTCACTGAGGACAAGTAAACAGTCAGTGATTAAATAATAAGAAACTAATTACAAGAAATGCATCAAAAACCTACAGTAGAACAAATAATATGAAATGCTACATACATTGTATAAAGTAATCAAGTGTTTAAAAAACACTGCATATTCTTCACTGTGTACATTAAATATATATTTCTTCTTATTAAAGTTACAAAAGTGATTTAGTCAAGAGCAGTGAGAGAATATTAGACTACTGTCACTTTAAGAGCTGCCTGGATCCAACATACTGTTACACATGTGTAAAAAATAACAAAAAATTAAAACTTTGTTTAATATTCCCACACCCTAGCACCGTTTTCATGTGTGTGGGCATCTGCTGATTGCGTTTCAACGGCTTAAAATCACTTGTATTGAACGCATGCAATCGAAAATTTTTTGTGACCACGTAGCACAGCAACGCAACGTGAGCGTGTAACCGCGATAGGACGATAGCCCAAAATCTCTACCAGTGTCTACCAGTATATCACCCACCCCTACAATAAGCATTATTATAATTGCACCCTCCCTGTATTATTACTTCTGAAGTTTTTTGGTTCTCATTTTAAGCAGGAGCCCAAGTGTTGACAAAGATGGAGAGTAGAGTTCAGAGCTCCTCTGAAAAAGAAAGCAAAGATGCACTTGAATGATTCACCCTGAAAGAGGAGGAAGCAGCTTCTGTGTTGGACTGTGGGCAGAATAACGGTCCAAGACACATAGTCAAAAAAACAGATGATGCTGAAAGATAAACTAACGTGAGCAATGTTAACCAAACATGATTAGCCAAACATGAGTGCAGATCATGTAAGAGACGATAGAGACCCTCCTTTCCGTGCCAAAGGTTCGACCCATTTCCACTGAAAACTGATCTAGTGTCAAAGGCCAGGTTACCCTGGTTACCATGTGGTCTCCGTGGAGACCGTTATCCTCAGGCACTCCTCACCAGTCAAGTGAGTGGGAGACAATCCAATTCAAACATTCTTGCTCATTTTGAAGGAGAGGAATAGGTGGAATAATTACCTATTGTGTCAATAATGGGGAATTTATTTCACGTGGAAACATCATTAGTCAAACTCTCTTGCTCGCTCTCTCTTCTCTCATTCGTTCTCACTTGTCTTATTTATTCGTAATGTCTGTGGGTGTGGAGGGAAAAGTGGCAAATGTTCTTGTATTTTCACAGCTGTAGCGAACAGCTGTAAACGGATTACCGAATGTCAACAGAAACAAGGTAGAGGACCTTTTGTCAGCGTCTGGAAGAGGTGACAGAGAGGATAAGAGAAACAGAGTAAGACACAGAGAAAGAATCCCGAAAGAGGTTTTTTCCCAAACATGTGGATATTAGGATGTTACATTCAATCGCAGAGGGCACACATGGTGCTGTTAATGCAAGTGAATTACATCAAGAGCTCTGCTTTCCATTCTTGAACTTTACGTTTGAACATCTATTTGTTGTACTGTATAAACACCAATGCGCTGTTATTTCATGGTAAATGCATGGAGTATCCAAGTGGGGAAAAAATAAAACAAAACATCTGGATAATTTACAAAATAGACAGGAAGATAAAGCCAAAACGTGAATATTTATTAAAATCCGGTTCATCTAATTGATTCCCTAAAATAAAATAACTTTCTGTGTAAATTAACTGACACATTTAAATCTCATACATTTCATATAAAACATTTAAATCTCTCTGTGTACACAATATCTTCTTTTATGTTCCACAGATGAAAGAAAGTAATATATCTGAGTAAATAATGACAGAACTTTTGGGTGAATGATCTCTGTAAGAATCACATTGTTCTGTGACATGCACTTTTACAACAAGACAATGATTTGACAATTGCACAGAGCTTATGGCATGATGAAAATGGCCCACGATAGGGTGATGGCTTCTGTCAATAGCCTTCATAACTGGTGAGGGTGAAAACGCCTATTACCCAGCACATCATGAGCAGACAACTGAGCAAGACTGAAGCAGTTTACTGTCTATTTGACAGAGAAAGATCGGGATATAAATAGTGCCCCTGAGGACACAACATAACAGCATTACTCGAGAACTAAGTGCTAAACCACTAGCGGTAATGTAATATGGAATTGGTTTGGCTTCCGACGGAAAAATCAAAATGGAAACTGAGATAAAAATTTGCATGCAGCAACATTTCATTTCTGTTAATGTTGGTGCATGTCATCTTTGGTTTGCTTCACTAACGATATTATGCAGTGAACCACAACACCAATGTAGATACGACAGAAGAGAGCTGGGAATCAATCAGTCAAGTTGATGTTGTTGAAGCTGCAAGTGAAGCTGTATGTTTGCGTTCATATTATGCACTGTGTACCAATAAAAGCATATACATCTTTGTTTAACTCTATCAACAACAGGCTTCCGTCTGATGCTGAAGCTGAATTTAATGTAGCTTATTTCCCTTAAACCTCCACTTTCTCAATCCGCTCATGCTGCACATCAGCTGTCATAGCCTGTGAATGCAGACCAGAAAATGTCATTCATGTTCATGCTGCATTCATTCAGATGATTAATTAGGCTGACAGGAGCCTAAAGGCTTGGGTTACCAGATGTCCTGGTTTACTCAGGACAGTCCCAGTTTTATGAGGTGTGTCCCAGTGTCTTGACAATTTAGTAAAAAATTGTGAATATGTCAGATGTTAGGCAGACTGCTTTAAAATTGAGCTTTGATCAAACTATTGTCTCTGGTAGCATTTGCGTCCATTGGATGACACTTAAGTCAATGAAAGTTATTGAAATTCTGCATGGATTTGCAGATATTTTCTAGAATTCCAGCTTGCAGTGTATATGGATGCCATAACATGAGACACTTATTGCTCCTCCCTCTGTTCCTCGCAGCGTGAACAGATTCTCAAGTTAGCTAACTAGCTGAAGCCAGTGGTTAATGTCTGATTTTTTTCCTCTTCAGATTGACAGTGCAGACTGGACATTTTAGCTCACAGTCCACGTCCATTCTGACATCCTCATTTCCATGTAAAAATGTTGGCAATGTTTTTCCTGGAAAATAATAAAAAGATAGAAGTCTTGGCCTACAGTTCATTCTTCAGAGCATATTCAAGCTAATGTTAATCATAACGTGAAAAATGAAATATTTATGTTGCATATCATTTAAACAAATATGAACATTTTTAACTAAACATTTCTCTCTCTCTCTCTCACACACACACACACACACACACACACTTGTATTTCTCTGTCATGTTGGAGACTTTCCATTGACTACTGTGTTGATATTTCAACACTACTGTAATGATATTTCTATATCTCACCTGTAAACACAACCCTCACAGAAACATTTTACATGTTCGGTTTTCATTAAGACATCCAAAAAATCTTTTCTGATTGCAGAAATTTGCTTTAGACAGCAAAATTATAGCCAAAATCATACACACTGCTTAAGCTGGAAAAATGCCCAAATGAAAATGCATTTCTTTGTGTGGTAGTTTTTCTACACACAAACACATACACGAGTCTAGCACTGTGGAAATGAGTTAAGAATAACAAGTTGTTATTTGCCACCAGTGATCTTCCACAATGCTTTTCCTATCAGACTTTCTTTCACATGCTCTCTTTGTATCTACCTCTTGCTTTTCTCTTCTTTATTTTTCTCCTCTTTTCCTCCATAGCACAGGCAACCCACTGTGAAAATGACAGTGCTTGGAGGGGCAGCATCAGGGGGTGCACATGAAAATAAACACACACATGCACACACACACACACACACACTTGCATTTTCCTGTAAGTATGATGCTTCTCTTCCAACAAATTTCAGAGTGATTACTGTTCTGATTTCGGCTTTGACTCTCCCATTGAGAAAATGAGAGGGGGTTATTAAGAGATCAGTAAGAAGAGCTCAGAATAGCTCAGGGATATAGGGGAAGGGTACTGTGTGTGTGTGTGTTTCAACATGCACAAAAACAAAGCGAGGCAGATGCAAGGCAAAACAGGAGTTCTGAAGGCACTAAAATAGTATACTGTTGGATTACAGAGTGGTTTGGAGGTCAATCGCATGTCAGTAATGTCATGTTCAGTAAGTGTGTATGAATGATGCACTTTCTTTTTCTCTCTTCCGCCAGCCAGTCTTGAAAAGCGGCCCACTGGAGGCCCAGTGTTGTTCTGCTCTCTTTTTTTGTCATCATAATTGCCTCATTCATCCTTTGTTCATTATTGATTTCCGGAATAGTACAGTGCTGCATTGCCAGGGACCATATTGGGCAATGCTACTGGGAAAAATCCTGATTGTGCCACAGAAAACAGAGTGAGGACAAAACGCACCAGTCACAAAGAGAGACAAATGCACAGCCCACAGCACACATACCCAAACTTGCATGTACAAACACAAAAACTTGGCCACTTGAATATGCATTACATAAAAAGGCACATTTTCTCATAAAAACACCTTGTACACAGCGAGCGGTCAGACAGAATTTGTGTTTTACAATGCAAATACTTGAACGTGGGCTTCCTAGACCAAACAAATGTAAAACTAAATGAGAAAGCAGCCTTACTTAGAACGAAAAAAAAAAGAGTTAACACTGGACTCTAATAGTTTCCTCCTCTGACTGTCCAAGTGTGTCTGAACAGAACATGTCTGTCTGTCAAAGCAATGCTGCATTAATGCTTAATGGTGTTGCACAAATGTTTTGCTGAATTAAATGTGGCTGAAAGTGCCAACATTGCTGTTTATCTGTAAATCTTCTTAATCCCTCGTCCTCACTGTTGCATGTAATCAATTTCTGAAAAAAAAGGGAGGGGGAATATAAAGGTTCATTAAAAGTTTACACAAGACTCTCTTGAAGGTTGACCTGGTGTTGTATGTCTTGATAAGTATATTTGAGCAGACTGAGATTTTATTATTTTACAGTCTAGGGAAGCAGTAAATATGGTTTTTGCCATTTAGAAGTCATAATTTCACACTAATTTCTTCTCTATATCTTGGAGCACCTGTAGCTATTATGTGGCTTATTATTAAAGAGACTCTAGTTGAGTGGTGAGCCTATACGCTCAAGTGAGCTAATGCAGACTACCTCTCTGTTATAACAGACCTTTAATCTTCCACAGACATTAGCCATTATAAACATTGACTGAAGCCCAATGAGGCATCTACTAGGTGTTGTGAAAGCTATTTCAGAAATGTCCTTCAGGGCCTGTAGATCTTTAATGAGGTGAGGAGCTTGAGGGCTAGCAGACCAACCTCTTAATAAATGGGTCAGACACAGTCAGCAAATGCATTCATGTATATTAAAATACTACAAAGAAAACATGCACGACTGTTAATTTTTACAATTTGTTTACTCCACATATCATTCCTTCATGCACAGGCAGGTAGACCCACACATGATGCATTCTGAATCTCTACAGGTGACTTTACAGAAGGTGCCTGTATGAAGTGCTCTGTCACGTATTGTTGTGCCTATCACCTTTTGTCGTCGTCTGGATTGTGACATGTCGTTTTTGGTTTTCAGAGAAATATCACATCAGGAATAAGAGGATTGGATGCACGGTGAGAGATACAAAGCTGTGCTGCGGTGTGTCAAGTATCACATTAGATTGTGTGCCACCTCTATATGCGCATGTAAGTGGATTTGTGTGTCTTAGTCATAAAGCTGTTATAGATGGACCATCTTAACTGAAATATTTAGACTGTTATGGAGGGGCATCTTTTAAAGTACCTCAGCACTCTTTTTTAACACCATATACCTTTTTCAACTCTTGTCTTTTCTACAGTTTGCTAGTGAATTTTAAATTAGCAGGTCAAAAAAAGAGAGATGAAATATAAGGGAAATGCAAGTTTCATGTCCCTCTATCTTCAACCATTACATGAACTACTCATAGGCTAAAAATATACTTGTGTGGTCAACAGTTCTTCACAGTGAAAATGTACTACTGCTCATAAATGACCCAAAACAAGGGTCAAACTAAGAACATCTACAGGAGGAGTAAAGTACTGTTCAGAGTCGCAGTGTTCTACTTTTAGTTGGATAGCCAACAACAGACCACGAATAACTGCATTCAACTGACTAACATCATTATCAAAGATTTGATTGCACAGCAAGTAAAAGATGCTTCTTTAAACAACAGGTATTATGAATAAATATGACCCTGATGCTAAAAAGTAAGCAGGAGCAAGCAAAGACACTTGAAGTTGTCTTAGCAGTTTTTGACACAAAGATGCATTGCTAAAAATACATTTTTTAAAATGATGGTAGGACACTCCAAATGTTTGCAGGACAAGTAAAGATCTGAAGTACTGAACCAAATGGACCTTATTGCTGAGCCCTGTTTAATAGTTTTGACTTGGAAAAGATAATAAAAAATTCAGTATAGAAGAGGAAATAAAATGAAAGAATAACTGGTGGTGACATAGCCTTTATAATGAGTTGTTTTTTCAGGTCAGCAGAGGCTGTCATGCAGTTTGAATAGGCTAATTAAGATGGTGACAGAGGATTGATGAAACACATTCAAGCTCACTAAAACAGAGTTAAGTCTGGCACAGTGAGGCACACCTCTTTCCTACTACAACTATGTAGCCTACAGCTCTGGTCTGAGCACTTCTCTGACTACAAATGAAAACGCTTAAACTGGAAATGATGCAATATTTTCCATGTTCAGGCTTGACAGGCTTATTCTAATGACAATATCTGCTTTCATTAAAGTCAAAGCATGACTCAGCTCTCTAGAGGCTTGTTAAGCTTGATTGAGTCATGTTCACAACTTGTATGAAACGAAGGCATGAGGAAAGAAAAACAAGACTTTGTTAGTTTTCAGAGAATTTTTTTCATGAGCTTCACAAAGGGAAGTTCAGATGGTTGGCTAGGATCTGAGCTGAACTGATTTATGGAGAAAAATGAGGCACTTCATAATGCACATACAGTCATATTTCTATATTTCCTCTGCTCACATACATGTATAATGAACTATAGCTACTGTGCATTTCTGGTGTTAATTTTTTATGGTTTTTTTATATTTTTGTATTTTGATTATTATATCCTGTAAATTTAGTAAATGTCATAAATTCATTAATTCCATTACTTTTAAACTAAAAATTTGGTGGAAAATATTATTTCAGCTTATGTGCAAAAGCAGATATGATAAAATGTATCAACATTAATTAAAAATAATTAATCATAAAAATGATCCACATTGTCTTCATTAATGTTTTTTTAAAAAAAAAAGTATTAATAAGTCTGTCATGAACATGTATCTTTTGAGTTAATAAATTGTGTTAGTAGTAAAATATGTTACACTTGTAAAATATTTTAGTCTACTTCCAAGCTAGTCTCAGCCTCAGACGTCAGGCCCACAGACCGTTGGCTAAATGTCTGATGCAAATGGCACACTTATCTGGAAACACTTCAGGAGTGTCGAAGTCGTCGTCGGATTGGTTGAATTATACAGGATTTCCGGCAGACGTGTGTGTCGCGTTCTTTAACGTTCCGCCTGGAAACAAAGATGCTGTGGCACCAGAACCCCTCACGAAAGAAGAAAGCTGACGTGTTTACAAATGTGACGACGAACGCTTATCAGGGTCAACTAAATGCTGGATTTTCAGAAGTATGTGAAATATTTAAAGTTCGCGGCATAAAATCTTTAAAATACGTCCGAGAGTTTTACATACCGGTCTGTTATTGTGGCGACATTTCCACGCCCCGAAACGTGACGCTGAACGAAACGAACTGTGATTGGTTGTTTGATATGTTGGTCAAACGGCATCATGGGCGGGCCTTGGCCAATGAAAGCTGCCTTCTATTCCAGAACTTCAGGCATCAGTCTGAAGGTCTGGCTACGCGAGACTACTTCTAAGCCAACAACTTTGGCTTATTCACGAAAATATTGATTAACCACAGTAATTAAAGAGAAAGTTTACACTTCATTTATCCTCAAAGATTAGTGGAACACTTAATATATGCAGAAACAATGGTGAAAAGCCCAAAACATCAATCTCCTTACAAAACAAACATGTCTAGCCGTTTCTGGTGGGAGATTTGTTACAAACAAATGAGTGCAGATAAGCACTCATCTTTGCTTTTAATTCATCTTCTCAGTCTCCCAGCCCATCCTTCACACACCTTCCAAAAGTCCCACCTTTCTCCCTCCCTTCCCGCTTCTGCAACATCATCCTCCTTTTGTTCATCGGAGGCATAAGCCACAGCTCTCTCTCTCTCTCGCTCATACACACAAATACATGCTGAAATGCTGGTTTATGCACCAGCGCGTAGCATTGTTATGGAAAACATCCACATATTTGTGTCCGAGCACACGTGTGGTCTGTCTGATTTCGTCTGGTGGGGCGTCTCACGCTGCATACTGATACTCTCTGTTATGCATATTCCCTATGTGTAGTTTGTTGGTCAGTAAGACAGCTGCATATGCATTATGCATGAGAAGCATGTTTTGCCAGACTATGGCAGGTGTGGTAGTATTATGGTGTACAGCAGGAAGGATGCTATGGCATGTTATGACAGGTCACAGGGTGTCATTGTAAGCTGTACCTCGCTCAGGTACAGTGCAATAATGACAGTGTATCGCACAGTATGGGGTGCCGACAGGAATCTGATGTTACAAAAAGCAAAAACAACATACTGACTAATTTGATTGCCAGATGAATGTGCAAATATGAGTAATTCATGTAGATGCACATGATTTTGGTGCTTGCAGGGTGTGTGTATCCAGTCCCAATATAAAATGAGTAATAATTCATGTTGCATGGCACTCTTGATTCGTCTGGATTTGGAGCTGTTGAAATATTGAACTGACGTAAAGTGTGCTCGGGTGCACTGGAGTCCTGACCGAGCCAGGAACCAGATAAACAACGGTCAAGGTCACTCTGGGCTGTTTATAAGTGTTTTGCCTTTTTTTTTTTTTTTTTTGAGTGATTTTTCGCCATTACCAGTAGATTTTTAGTCATATAGTATTTAATCCAAACAACCATTTTATATTTATTATTAAAAATATAAAAAAGTTTACATTTATTATGAGATTGTTTATAAATAAACACACTACTGTTCAAAAGTCTGGGGTATTTTTTTTTTAAGAAATAAATATTTTTATTCAGCAAGAACAATTAAAACAAACAAAATTACTGTTTTTACTGTGTTTTTACTGTACTTTTGTAATATAATAAATGCATCTCTAGGCAAGCATAAGAGATTTCTTAAAAAAAAAAAAAAAACATCTTACTGACTCCAAACTTATGAACAGTAGCATATGTTGTGAATGAAAGCAAAGCCTCAGAATCGCATTTATTTAACAAAAAAGAAAGAAAGATCAAGTTCATCTGAAAAATCACAAAGGAACAACCCCTCACCAACTGGCGCCTGCACAGCCTGACCTTCACTTCCACCAGCACCACATCCCTTCATTTTGTTTAAAGCTTTTTTTGTTCCTGCTAATTGTATTTTATATTTGTGTCACGGTGTCTTCACTCAGCAGCAGTTGACAGTAACATAGGATTTTTACTTTGTGTCTTTACTTGCTGCATTTATGTGTCACCGTCTGTACCGGGTAGGCTATTTTAGGTAAAATAACGCAATTATCAGTAACTTAAATTGATATTTAAGTATACTGAAGTTTTGATGTATGCATTTGATGTATTTATGATGAATATGTTTATTTACTGTATATAAAATTGTATTATGTTGGTGATAAAACAAAACATTTGCTTATTTCCACATATATACACATTAAATGTTTTCACTGATATTTCTCATTATTGCTGACTAATGACTAGTCTAATTAGTGCTGGCTAGAATGAATAAATAAACATAGTTCACTGATCATACTTTATACTTTTATTACTTTTGAAGTAATATTTTATTTGAGTATTTCCTAATGTTCAACAGCTTGATTTCTCAAACACATTTAAGGCTACTATAGTCAGAAGAACAGAAGAACATAATTTTAGTCTGAGATGATTTCCACCATAAGGTTATGGCATAACACTAAGAGCTAATTATTATGAAAATGTGCCACAGGTCACACCAAATGTGAGACATGTGGCACCAATCTGAAAGATAATTATGAGGATGAAGCAGGAAATACTACTAAGGTAGAATTCATAGTCAATTTTTACAGGAAAACATTTTTGTGACCTTTAGAAGTTGAGCAGGATTAAAAAAAGACCCCTTACTATTGTGTGGAGCTTGGAGACTTTGTGTCTTCTATACAAAAAGGTATACACACATGAGCACACAAACACACACACACACACACACAGAGCCGCAGGCTCACTGCAGCATGTTCAGAACATCAAAAGCAGCTCTGCACGCAATCCCATGATCATGTTCATATAACATTCATAAGACACATCTGAGGGTCCAAAAAGTCATCAAATATAGCCATTTCATATACAGGATGAATCTCTCTACACATTTGATCAATTCTTCAACAGGGAAAATTGACAGCATTCATGATGTGTGCTATTAGAAGCAACTGAAAATGCTATTTATTTCTTTTCTTGTAAATTTATTTTTAAGTCTAAATCTGGAAGTCTGAAATGAAATACAAACACTTCATAACAACAGACGTTGATATGAATGCAAGAAACACAGGCAAGTTTTATGTCTGAATCTGCAGGAGCCTGCACACTAATACTGGTTAGTTGATCTATAATTCAATATTGTATACAGATTTCATAGCATACACTGGAAAGTAAACTTCGAGAAAGCAAAACAAATAAGGAGCCTACACTGAAGACTATTGTCCTCTATACCGTACTTTCAGATTAATCATATTTGTGCACATTCTGGTAGTGATTTAAATTCAGATTTATATACTAAATACACTAGACAAATGCACTAGCATAAGAGAGAAAATGACTAGCATACAGATAATTAAGGATGTCTGAGATGAAGAAAAGGAGTTGTGTTGTATGAATTCATACACTGTTTAAAAAAAAATCCACCCCTAAACATAACCCTCATTGTGGTGTACTGTAAGCCAACTGTATGAAAACACATAAATGAAATTTCATTCAAATTCATGCTAAATCGACACGTATTCATCAAAACCTAAAAGTTATGAACTGCCATGTTGTGTTGCTGCTGCTATTCATTTGTTGAAACATATCAAGCAAACATAAATCCTGTTCAAGAAATCACAATAACGGGCAAATGATTTTTTGAATTGAAGTGAAATAAATAAAATTTTAAAGCACACAATTAGTCTTACAGCTTCTGTTTCATCAGAATGGTAACTATAAATGTTATCTGCCTTTATCTTAATTTGCAGCTAAATTTGCATACATTTCTGTCACATTTATCACTAATGTCTGTCTTTTGACCTAAAGGGATACAAAACGTCAGATTTAAATATGTCCTGTCTACAGTGCTGCCATTATGTGAAACTCTTTCCATTCTCTCTACTTGATCCCAAGACTGCCTTTGATACTAATAACGGTCAAACAAAGGCTAATGTGAAAAAGAGACTTTTTATTCATCAAGAAAGCAAACAGAAGTTCTATAGGTTTGTCTCCAGTGCTGCAGAAATACAAGTGTGTGACAGGGTTGCATGATAAACATGCAATCTTGCAATCGTGTTTATCACATTTTAGTGTTAAACCAACAAGTGGGTCTTTCCGTATCTGAAAATACATACTCAAACAGACATGCTGAACTTCAGCATGTGACATTTAACAGAGAATAATGAGAGTGCTTGACAGGAACTAAACCTGCTTTGCTGATTTTCCCATTCCTCCATCCCTCTGCTTCTCTCTCTTATTCCTCCTACACCTCTTTTCTTTAAAAATATCTATTCATTCACCTCCATAATGTTTTTGATTTGCTTAGTTGTTATTTCTGAAATGCTTCAGCTATTCACTTAATTGTGATCATTAATAAAAGCAACATCATTACATTGTCAAAGCTGTTAGTTTTAGCGTCCTCTTATTGTTGTCTTGTAACATCAAAAAAGATTACAGTTTTTTTCAATCCATATAAAGAAAACATGCAATGGGAACCTTTCCCAAGAACAATCATTGCGAATATATTCACTCTTGCTGGATAAAATCCAACATAATTCTCTATTTTATAAAATTGTTATATTGTGCCATGTAACTAAAAAAAAACTAACAAAACACACACACACACACACACACACACACACACACACACACACACACACACACACACACACACATGTTTGTTTTGTGGTTTACGGGCACTCTCCATAGGCGTAATGGTTTTTATACAGTACAAACTGTTTTGGATATTGCCCTACACCAACCCTACACCTAAACCTACCCCTTACAGGAAACTTTGTGCATTTTTAGATTTTCAAAAAAACACCATTTAGTATGTTTTTTAAGCCTTTTGAATTACGGGGACATAGGCAGTGTCCTCATAAACCACCTTCAAATTGTAATACCTCTGTCATACCCATGTCATTAAACAAATTTTGTCCCCGTAAGCCACAAAAACCAGTACACATATACACATACTAAACTTGTTTTGTTAGATTTTAAGATGAAGCATTCCCAATGTTGGCTGGCTTGATTTCCTACAGAAACACAGCTCTATTCAATATTTTTTATCCATGAAGAAAGGAATATGAAAGCAGTGAAAGCAAGATGAAGGCAGACAGAGAAACATGGGGACAAGCACTAAAAGAGGCCTGGAGGCCAGTGGAGTAAACACAGGGTAGAAAGAAAAAGAGGGAGAGATAGAGAATGATGGTGAATGAAAGAGAGGGAAGACGAGTGACGGGAGCAGGCTGAGCCCTGGCCTCCCAGACACGCACAATGATTCCAGTTCAGGAACAAATTGGCCAATTTTTCATGGCATGCCCCTTGGCAGCCTCATCTATTTCAGCTTTTTATATTTATTTTCAGATTTCAGACTGTAGCAAGCATTCATCTAGACTGAAGAGACAACTACGCAACTCTGGTTCGGATCTGGCTCACGTTCACACACAACCCGCTCTTACGCAAATCGCTGACCGAAGAGGCAGATGTTTAATTTGTTTGTGTGAATCTGGGCAGTTCTTGGATCAGTGGCTATTCAGGGATCTTTTAAATAATTGTTGAAATATACTAAAATACATGTTGTAATGTTACTGTACATTTAAAAATGATAAAATCTAAGTTTCCACTAACTGTCCCGGCCACATATATGCTTAAAGTTTACTTCAAAATATAATTAAAAAAAGTTTTTTTTCATGCATTGAGTTATATAAAGGTTACGGTTGGATCACATGTTCTCTAGTTTCTTCAGACTTGGAAAAAACCCTACAAACTGCAGTTGATTTATATGCAACATCACAACTGATTTGTAAAGCAGGTTGCAGCACTGAAAGACTTTTCTGACAAAAAAAGCTGACATGAAAACTATAGTGAGAAAGTCATAAAAAGAAGGTCATAAAAAGGGCTTCACTAAAAGACTTTCTGGAAGCACATGGTGATACATGACCAGAGAACACAGAGAAAAAGGGCTATAGCTTTTCCTTTTGCCCAAAATGTGCTGGGGTCAAATTGACTGTCCATGAGCAGGGATACAAACAGTGCCAAAAGTACCCTATCTGTAATTTTCACAAAAGGTCTGTCAAAACTGTGTTTTGTGCCATCCAGCAGATTTTTGTTCTGACAAATAAACAGACATCTCAGTGCAGATAATATGATGAAACAGTACACAATGTTCATTTAAATATATTACTGACATTGTTACAATAAAATGCTGAATTTAAAAATAAGTGAATTTACCCTTTAAGTTCCAAAGTACACTTTCTAGAACAAACCTATGGTCATTCGCAACAAACAACCTTCTAATTGAAGAGCCCAAATATTCATATATTCAATAAAAAATTCATATATACAATAGGTTGTAGTCTATTCTCTAAAGCCTGGATTTATCCTTACTAAGGTCAGTACACACAAAGACAAGGTGCATATACAAAGAAAGCCACTAAGCAAAAAAAAGGCCATCACATTCATTTTAAACCCAAACTTCTCCTTCATTGCAACAACAAAAAATCTTTCTGGCATTGTCAGTGTGAGAGAGACAAAGTGTATGTGGGAGGGCTTTTGGAGGATGGATTTGAGGCATAAATGTTTAGTCGTTTTGTCAAGATGGAGTTGTATACGGTAAGCTGAGCAATATTCAAGGCCAAACAATTTGTCACGCACGCACACTAGCTTTAAGATATGAGAATGTGAAGGACGTTTGACTGCATGTGCCCTACAATATCAGAAGACACAGATGTGTAAATGTATTTATGTTTATGTCTATGTGTAGCCTATGTGGGCTTGATTTTAACAGCAGGCTCAATTCAATAAGTGTGACTGCACACTTCACCAGAAAGAAATGAGGCATGTATTTGCATTAAACAAACAGTTGAACAGAAGTTCATCAAATATTCAACATTACACACACACACATATAACCACATACAGCACAAACAACTGGGTTTGGAGGTCACAGAGTCTTTGTAATCATCTTCATTATTCTGAAAGCAGAAAGTAATGTCTTACTCCGGGGAGACACTGTTTTCCGCTCTTCTATGAATCAGTGATTCCTTATTGACTGAAGGAATAAAGGATATGAGGAATATGAACCAGCTGTCATTGAGACACACACACACAGATCACATTAATGAGCATCATCCTGGTTGTCAGGCGGTTCTAAAGCTGCAGACAGACTGCCTGCTTCCTCATGACCGGCGAGGATCAACCTTTCACACACACACAGACCATCATTAGCATACTTCAGCGCTTCCGTCTCGAGCCAATTTCCCAAGATCAGCTTTCTAGTCTGCTGCTTAATGGTCAAGAATGAGACAGAGTTGGTTTAAGCTGATTCTAACTGTGTAACCAAAGAGAATGAGTTTAAAAGGAGACATTAAAATTCCTCAGATGCTCACAAAAGAGGAGCATGCTGGGTAAGGAGACACAGTAATGGGAAAGAGCAACAGGAAGCTACACAAATGACACATGCTTCCACTGCATTTGTGTCAGTGTGTGTGTGAGAGAGAGAGACGCAGAGGACGAGTCTCCAACTGAGTCTGTTTGTTCTGTACCTCTGTTGAGACGTGTGTGTGTAAGTCCAATTAGGGGCAGTAGTGGTCTGGCACCGAGGTGCTTAAACACACACACATAATACTTTTAAATAAACTCTTTCAGTACTGAATTAAAAGGGTGGTTGATTGCAATTTCACTTTTTTAACGTTAGTGTGTAATGTTGCTGTTTGAGCATAAACAATATCTGCAAAGTTACGACGCTGAAAATTCAATGCAAACGGAGAAATTAAGCGGGTTTATGCCTACAAAAATGGCTCGCAGGGACTACAACGAGATACTTCCTGGGTTTCTGACATCACAAACCCAGATAAACCCCGCCCCCAGGAACATGCAACAAAGGGGGTGAGGCCCTGTTGCGCTGGTTTAGAGAAGAGGAAGAGTTGTTGCCATGCCGTCAAAACTAGGGGTGCACGAAAAAATCTATTCATATATGAATCGCGATTCTGTGTTCTAACAATAATGGATTCACAAGTTTCAAAATCAATGTTCTAAAGCAGCGGTTCTTAATCCTGTTCCTCGCGTCCCCCTGCTCTGCTCTGCATCTCTCTCTCATTCAGATCAGCTCAGCTCCAACAATGAACTGTGTTCCAATTATACACTTATTTTAACATAGCTATGAGAAGCGTTATACATGGATGTGTGTGCAGTTGCCGTACTGTATTAAAGCTTTAATCATGATAAAACCGTATATTAAAAGCTAACAGAAGCAGTAGCATTTACAAACAACAGCATATCTAAAAGTATGAGACAACACCAAACAAAAAACATACCATTAAGAGCCGTGCTTGCACAGGTTCTGCACGATCCTCTTCACTAATATCCTCTGCGTCTCAATCGGGCTCAAACTGATAAGCAATATGGATGATGCCATTGTTTATAATACAACCGGAGCACATTCTGAGGTGAGGGGCGTGACGTTTAGACGCGCACTGGCAGTTTAGCAAATCACAACACACTGGGCCAGCTAACCAATCTGAGCCCATTGCATATTTCTGAGGGAGGGGCTTCATAAAACCAGGAAATCATCAGAGCGTTTATCGGAGAAGGGACAGAGCGTTGTAGAATAAAGGTAAATTATGTGAAAAATAATGTGTTTTTTTTTTAAATGAAACATTAACTCAGGTTAGACTGCACCCCATAAACACAATCAAGCCTAGAAAAAAAAAAAACATTCAACCACCCTTTTAAATTCTAGCAGCAAAAATGTGACCATTCTTAATTTCTTCTCTAAATGCAACCATAAATGATAACCCGTCAAAAAGAAACAGCAACAACAAAAACTGTTTATGATCATTTTCTGATTACCATTTCTAATGTATGCTACAGTTCAAAATTTTGGCTTCCATAAAATTATTTAACGTTTTTGAAAGAAGTCTCCTATGCTCAAAAAGGCTGCATGTATTTGATTAAAAATACAGTGAAAACAGTGATATTGTGAAATATTATTACAATTTAAAATAACTGAAAAGATACAGAAATAGAAAAAGATATAGAAAAGAAATATTTCTTCTTATTATCAGTGTTGAAAACATTTGTGCTGCTTAATATGTTTTTGTGGAAAACATGATTTTTTGAAATGGAAATCTTTTGTGACATGATAAATGTCTCTAGTGTCACTTTCGAATAAATTCATGTGTCCTTGCTAAATAAAAGTAAAATCATAACAGTACTATGTAGTTTAAAGGATGTGTTTAAGAAATTATTTCTTACAATTATAAATTTGTTATGTATTTGTATATTATTCATTTATTATTCACTGTTTCACTGTTAGAATCAGACATGGCTAAATTATTATACCTGTAAAAACTAAAACAGTGTGAGATATTTAAAAAGTACATGGCAAACCGTAACAGCAATTATTTGAACAAAATTTGTAGGAGAATTATTGCTTAAAATCCCATTTAGCCATTTTGTATATTGTATATACCATTGGCTGTACCTCTTATGCTTACAAAGAGACCCACTGTCCAACAATGGAGATTTTAAATGCTAAAATATTATACATTAAAACTGATAAACATATAATAGTTTGATTCTTGTCATATTTGTGTCATAGGCCACCATGCTTCATTTCAAAAGAAGATTTTGTTGTTGTTGTTTGCCTGATATGTCACTAGTTTGACTTTATGCAGAATTCAGTGCAAAATCCTTTGAAAAAAAAAAGACATTGTAATGGACATAGGGTCTGAAAGGGTTAACAAACTGCTTCAGCACTGAATGTGTGTGTTTCAGTTACATACTGTATGGATTAGAACCAAAATAACACACAGTAAAACTGTCTTCCTGTTGTGAGGAGGAGAAAAGCCAGGAGCAAAAGAGGAAAGGGGTGGAATAATCAGTGTTTTTTAGTAAACCTGTGGTGCAGGACATGAAAGAACATTCACTGTCACCTTCAGTCACAGCTGGGACCTTCAACCCAGCAGCTATATAACTACAACACACAACATCTAGAAAAATGGACACCATTGCCCTTTTTAAACATGTACAGTTATGCTTAAAATGGATTACATACCCCTAGTTTCTCCACCATGTAATCTGAGTTACCAAAACGCAGGAAAGCCATAGACGTCCATCAGCACACCTGCATTATGTTTGAACTCTCCTTACACAAGGATAGAGAGAAAGCATTGAATCTCTCTGATGGGATATGTTGCCGCTGGCAGTTTCACTCTCTTTCATCCTCTCATACAAGCTTTCTGATGAATGTATTAGCAGCAGATAAACCCTCTCTGTCTCTGTCTGACATCATCAGTAAAAATAATAACAGACTGCCAGAAAATATCATTTGCCAAAGATGAGTGTCGGTATGCGCACACACAGACTCCTGCCATCAAACATCAACTTTGTAATAAGCAATAACAAGGGAAACAACAACAAAAGACGAATACCATAAATCAGTGTGTGAATTCCAGAGAACAAAACAGCAGCATAACCACAAACTGTCAATCAACTGAGAGTGACCTTAATGCACTTGAGCACTAAGCCATCTGTCACAGGAAATGAGAGTGAGCATCAGAAAGAGGATGCTCAGGCACTCACTAACAAATCGTTTGGGGATTCCTCACTATCATGACACGTAAAAGAGGAAAATTACCCCGTTGACTCAGCAGAATTCACAAGTATTTGTGTTTCCCACTTAAATGTAAAACTGTAAAGTAATTCTATAGCTCATTAGCAGTGTGAAATCGGGAGCAGTCCTTTGGGAATCCTTTTCGATTGCAAATCAAATCTACTTACATTAATGCCAATACAGACAGGGGTCCACAAGTCTGAGAACACTAGTGAAAATAGTTCAACTTATAGTCTATTTTTGTCTATTTTATTTATTTATTGTCAGTTTTTAGTTTTTCTATTACTGTGTATACAGATCTGGAATGTATTTTAAATATTTACAAAGAATGTTGCTAAAAAAATTTTTTTTTTGGTGTCATCTTTTATTTCGCATACACTCGGTTCTTACTGGCACCTATGGTTCCATGAAGAACCATATTATTCCTGGAACCTTTCCATTCCACAAAAGGTTCTTTATAGAGGAACTAGGTCCTTAGATTATTAAAATGTTCTTCACACTAAGAAAAAAAATGGTTCACTGAAAAGAACTGTTCACTGAAAGGTTCTTTAGGGAACCATTAATGGTTCTTCTATAAGCAAGCAATCAGTCAATTAAATCAATCAATCAATCAATCAATCAATTAATCAATAAATAAATGGTTCTTCTATGACATTGCTGTGAAAATCCTCTTTTGCAACCTTTATGTTTAGACTGTAGGACATCAAAGGCATCTTTACACAGCTGAGTTAAGGTTGTTCTGCTCAAAAGACATAACGCACATAACAGCCTGACTAAATATGCCAGCTCTGACCCACTTGAGTTCATTTTATCAAGGTTATCATTGCTGTGTAAATGCATTTATGCCACCATCTGTGTAAAGACACCTAAATGTCACTTTTAAAAGCACTTCTTTGCCACTTTTGCAGTGTAAATTTGGCAACAAGTGAGTCAGGACTGCCATTGGTGCCTCCTCAGAAAAGTAGGTTAAATGTCAGAGTGTCAATGTCACAAACTTGTTTATTTATAGTTCAGAATCTTAAATATTGCTTTGAATTTAAAATCCTTAAACTTTATACTTTAAATATAAAACGTAAGGTTTAAAATATGAATATTTTGGACCCCACTGTACATACAGTTCTGATCGTTCTACACGTGCATGTGTGTGTGCATCTCTTTGTGAGATGATTAAAAGATTTCTCATCGTCCATCTCTCTTTCACAAGAGCAGACGATTCAGTTTGACACTGCAGCCAAAATTCCATATCAGCTGAGAGCAGACGCAATCAATCCATCTGTAAGTCCTCAAAGACACTCCACGTCATCATGAATTTATCTCCAACCTCCATCACCTCTTTTCAGCTACAGTCAATTTATCCTCAAACAGTTTGGCTGCCATCCAGGTGTGATTAAACTATTTCAGAGTGCAGTCACAGCCAATCTAACTCAGAGTCCCAGAAAAAAAGAATCAATCAAATATCTCAAAACTGTCCCCGGGTCCCAATTTGCATACGATCCATCCGAAAGGAGTATGTGAGATTAGAATTAGTATCGAATCACAGAAAAAGTTTCTGGATGGCCTATTACTTCTAGTGTATGTTCAAAGTGTTCATGTTCATCTATTAAATGTGTAGGGGAGTTTAACAAATTAGAAACGAGTCAAAGAGTTTGAGTTATTACGGTCATACACATGAGAACAAGTCAGAGGTTATAAGACAAAAAAATAAGATATAAGATTTACACAATACACAATAAATAAATAAATAAAGTGTTAAAGAATATTATATCAAAGTTTGAGAAACAAAAACATACTGAATCAAAATGCTTTTCTAGTTGCTCTTGTGAATCAAACTGACTGTTGTATTGATCTGACAGTGTGATGTTAGGCTACCATGAAAAAATAAATAAATAAAAAGCTCCAGTACAGAGTGTCCTGTCATTCCTTTTTATTATATATGAATCATCACACTCAAAATAATGCTTTTAAAAAACCCATTTCATTTTACTTGTTTATTTTTTTTAGTCAGTCTGCAGTGCACTGAACATTCTAACACCAGTTGCTCTCTGACATCATAGTCCACCGAATTTGATTGGTTCAGAACTTTTTTCTATTGTAAATAGTGCTTGTTCTGTGCATATTTCTCTCCTGACTCAGACAAGATGACATTTTCACTGAATAAAGCAATAGAGGATGCAACGGAACCAGAAGCAACGGTTTGAAGTTAAAAAATGGCTTGATGGATTTGTTTCTTACAAACATGCAGCTTTTCACTTCACAAGACATTAATTGATGGACTGGAGTTATTTGGAGTGAATTATTTGTTCTGTTCTGATGAATAAACAATCTCAACTACATCTTGGATGCAGTGGCGGCATTTCACAAAACGCTATACTATTCAAACATCAATTATTTATTTACCCTTTCATTGCAAAAAAGCGGAGATCTGTCTCCTTCAGGCTGTGCGCGGCGCGTCAATCTGAATGGAGGTGGGGTGAAGTTACGAGGTTTCGCTGAGAGATGATCCAATGGCGTTACGAAGTTTTACTGACAAGCTCTTTTTAATGCTTATCATTGGTTAAACATTTTTAAAACCCTCTGATTTAAAATAATAATAACGAATTATAATAGAGATATGAAGTTTGGATAATTTTTCACGGCACACCTGACTGGGCTAGGGTATGGCAACTGCCATACTTTGCCATACGGAAACGCCGCCCCTGCTTGGATGGACTGAGGGTGAGTACATTTTCAGAAAATTTTCACTATTTCTTTAATACTTTAACACAATAAAGATACACATACAAATGCAAAAGTCATATGTTTGGTTTGTATTAACTACTATACACATTATTACATGCATCATTAAGCAAAAACATCAGCAGACTCTTGGCATGAAAGACCAACGGCTGGCAGATCTTCAAGGATGCGCTGCTGCATATTTTCTCATCAGTATGGTAGGGTAGTGTAAATGAAATGAAATTAAACTAAATGAGGAATAACAAATTGGGGGAGTGAAAATGACAGGACGCACACAGCTGTCCAGGAGAGTTGTCATTTAAAACTTCAGACACTTTTTAAAATGTTCAAATAGAAGTCTGAGATATACAAGTAAAGAACAGCTGTTTTAAAACTACACTAGCAAACAAACACAATATATATATATTCGTACTACACATACCAGTGTTCCATAAACTCTGCAAACAATTGAAACACTTCTGTATGTGTGTATATTTTATTTCTGTGCTACAGGCTTGTGCTCAGCAGTATAATTTATAAAGGCTCTCACAAATCAAAGCCACAAAATGAAACTAAAAGTCTATTCATGACCTTTAATTTGTTGAGGGTATAATTGGCACACATTTATCTAATGTCCACAGATAATTACAGAAAATCAAGCCTAAATAATGACAGATACAAAAAGTGGGTTAGCAGGGGGCATGCTGATTACATTTAAAAAAAGTAATATTTTGTTGATACTTTCTCATATCCCAAATGGATATGCTTAGTCTGTCTGACCAATGGCAGAGGGGGACGAATTCTGAAAAACAGTAATTATTTTATTTAGTGTTTAGTGAGGCTACTGCATCTACTGAATCTACTGAATCTACACACTTTCGCATTCAGTTCAGATTTATTTTTATAGATTTTTGCAGAAATAGTCTCAAAGCACTTTTCAGTCTGAGGCCTAGACTGAGCACAAGAGACAATAAGTAGTTGAAGAAAAACTCCCTAAAGACATGGTTTCTCTTCTTTTTGCATTAAAAGAACAGAGTCTTGGTCATCAGACAATGAAGGTACTGAATTTTGTCTTTTATTGATTGGTTAAGGAAAATTAGGTCAGACCAATCCATTTTATGTGTCACAAATTCCATGTAATGGCAATGATGACAAGAGATCAAACTGTGTGTGAAAATAAATCAGTGACATTTATCAGTGCTATCGATCTGTCCGCAAGGTCAAGAGCATAGACAAGGTCACTGTGACATCAAAAACTTTATTACAGGCTCTGATGATATTCTCATACAACTACTGCATGATTACTGATGCAAGTGATGCAAGAAAATCAGTCACATTCAAAATTTCAAGCAGCGTGTGTTTTAGTGTGGTTAGCGTCTGAGTGTGTTGGTTTATGGGTGTAAGTGTTCCTTTAGTGTGTGTGTAGGCACACATTATAAAACAGTTTAAAGCTCATTACAACTTAAAGAGCCCATGACCAAAGACGCGATTTGTAACACTTACACTTGGCTAAACGATGGACTACTTAACTGACTCCATAATCTTTTAAAGCTGAGCCAAAAAAAATCTTCATTTTCAACATTTAAGAACAAGATTAATGAAAATCTCTGCTGCTTTTACCGCATCTAGGCATAAAAGAGTGTATATTTGTCTGCTATTAATATTTGTCAGAATGTCCTTTCTAGCTGATGTTGTGGAGAAATATCAATGTTTATACAGTATTTTGAAATCAAAGATCTAACATGGATTAGTTAATTAATAACATCAACAGTACTAATCAAATAATGTTCAAATAATTTCAAATAACCACAGTCCAACATTCATTTATCTCCTATAAACCATGATCACCATATCAAGATCCCTCTGCACTTCAAGCACAGTATCACAGTGGGTTAATGTGACAATTTACAGTAAAGCCTAACAGTCTATGAGCTTCATGTCTGGAAAAACCCAGAAGGAACAATGAAAAATCCTTCACCAAAGAATGAGAAAATGTGAGAAAATCCTGCTAAATTCTTAAAGATAAAGCAGCTACAAGAAACAAGTGAACATCTCTTGGCTTTTATCTCTCTTCCCTCTTTCCCGGCTCTATGAGAACTTTCACCCAGAGGAACATCATTCCATTAGGCAGTCACGCTCGTGGACGCGGCCTTGCTGCTTTCTGGATCTGGAGGTTTGCTTCACTCACTTTCCAATGCATGTATTAAACTCTCAAATGTCAGAGATAGCCACAGTCTTTTATATCTGTTTTAGCTTGGTTTCAAGACACTGAGCAAGGAGACTTTAATCTCAGGCCTCATGCTCTGACTATAGCTACTGAAGTAATGGGAGTTTTTCCAACAGAACAAGTCCCTCAGAATGGGAGAGGATTTCTCTATGCTGCCAGCGTCATTAACACAGGTCATAAAGCACACACCATAGTGGGTGAGCTTTATATATGGAAAGACAACGTAACGCCATCTATCTGAACATAATATTGTTTAAGTTCAATGGCACAAAATTTGCGACTCCAAATGATGGAAGTATTCTGTTTGGATAACAGTCGGCAAAAAAAGGCAACGAAGACAAGCTAAATAATATTTACACATTTCACATTTATAAGATATGTATGTGCTTCAAACAGTGTAGAATCTGAAACAAACCATCAAAGAATAACAACATTGTTTCTCTGATAAAGTAGAAACATCCTGCTTTCTCATTTTGAAGGCCATTTCCTATTAATGAACTTTTGCCGTATCTCTAGTGTGGACGAATCTCACATTATTTCCTGAATAATTACTTGCTGGAGTTCCAGCAAGAGATAAGGCGGGACAAAAGAAGTGAAATTTATGCCGTTTGAAATTAAACTGTTTGCTTAAACTCTTTGTCTGAACCGCGCAAGCTATTAATGAAATGAAGGCAGGCGGCACTGAACTCCACTGAATCCATTACTGCAGAATCAGCTGCTGTTAATTCCACTGCTGAATATTTCTAATTAGAGACTGAGAAAAGATACTGCTCATCTTCGTTTAGGGACTTGGAAATGTGATTTAATGGAGGTCAGATATATTAGAGACAAGGATAGCTTTATTTGCAACTGCTGTCAGTCTTGCTTTTCTGTCTTTCCCTATTTCTCTCTAACGCTTCTTTCTTTCTGTGTCTCTTGCTCTCATTCAGGCTCGGTTGAGCTTAGCGCTGTAGAAATGAGAGGGCCAGACGCTTTGGTTTTGGATCAGTGGTGTTTGATCCCTCTTCTCTACGCTGGGATGCTGTCTTACGCCACACTGATTGACATTGCATAGCTGTACGGTGACCTGTGGGGTGTAGGAGCACAGTCACCATCATTCTCTCTCTGTCTCACAAACCTTGACACACATGTTTTGATTTATAAATACACTCTCAGATGGGGCTGAGCAATACAGCTGAAGTGTAAACACTGTGGCTCCGTGGTGTTGTCAGACATTGCTCTTGTTTGTTTGAGCATTCAGACGCTTCAACATTGGCTTAACCAATGGTGCAAGTTTGGTGCGGGACTATCGTTTGGCTGACCAACGGAAGACTGGGGGAGCATTTGAGAAAAATGTTGAGAAAAATGTTTTATAAATTTTCAAAAATACACATAATAAAAATCTTAATTCCTAAAAACAACATTCATAACATTCATAAAGAGATTTAAAAAATATTCTTTTTAATAAAATATTTCTAAATTACACTTATAAATATATATATATATATATATATATATATATATAAATAGCTTAAAACATTTTATCTATTTATAAAAGACCAAAACAGTTTTATTTTTTTCAGCCTTGCAAGTAGCCTAGTAAAACAAGCACACCACAACAACCTGGACTAAGAATGGAATGAAGATAATGCAATTATGTTGGGATAGACGGATGAAATGTGTTCAAAATGTTTGACAGATTTCTTTACAGCTTTTCTCATCATTTTCTGTTTTTATTTTTATTGTTTGTTTCATATTAATAGCATAGACAGCACTATAGGTACTGTATATTATGCTGCTGCCACACAGATCTAATATAAACATGCCATTTCTTTCCCACAGACATAACCAACTGTTTTTGTAACTCGTGTGTTTTTAACATAAACTTGTGTGTATTTGACAGTTTAAGCACAATTAGACACGAAAGCGAACCTAAACTAAGTGGCCTCAGTTCAGTACTCACATGCCGTGTGACAGCCGCTTTCTGTGCGCGTGCTTCGAATGTGTGTGCTCAGAAAACCGCATATCATAAGTTCAAACTGATATGGCTTTAAAACGCATGATTTCTGCACAATAGACATGATAATCAAAACCAAACAGATGTTTTGTTTTAGCTGAGTATCTGAGGCATGAGCTGTAAAGGTAGCCCTAATCTGGAAAAGGGGGCAGGGAACAGCAGCTCATTCGCATTTAAAGAGACATGCACGAAAACAGTGTTTTTCTGCTTCCACTCAAAAAAAATCTGTTTAAAAAAATGAGTGTTTTTACCATCATTTCATATGAATTTGACTACACTGTCTAAATCTACACTCTCTAATTTTCAACATTAAATTTCAATATTCTCCTTTTTTTTAACAAATCACACTGTGTAAACAGTATATATGTGTGTGTGTGTGTGTGTGTGTGTGTGTGTGTGTGTGTGTGTGTACCTATAACCATATTTTGGGGACAAATTTGTGCCCAAAAGTGAGCTAAACCTGACAAAATCTCCAAAAACCTCCCTTTAGTGATGTCCTCATTTGTAAAACTGGTACATATTCAAAAGCACTAGGAAAAGAATGGATTGTGGAAGTAATTAAATCACACAGTATTTAGGAGACTTAATGGCCAAATTAAAATCAATGCTGCTGCTTTTACACCGCCATCAAAATTTTGTCAGAAATGTCAATAATCACCATATCTTATGAATATGAATAACATCTCCCAACCCTACACCCAACCAAATAGCATTTATTTTAAATTACCATGGCGAAATATCACACAACACACCGTTTTTGTGTGTAAAGATATAAAGACAAGTTGTGTGATTATGATGAATAGCATCATAATATGACAACCACTGTCCAGCAGCACAAGTGTACTTTCTGGGAGTCAGAGTAGAAATGAGTGGCCAGCTCTGCAAATAGATGCTTTTCACCGCAAGTGCCCCAGACGGCAGCGTCTTCAATGAGGACACTCAAGGGTTGTTCCCTAGAAGAAAGCCATTTTTTCTCAGACAGCAGAAAGTGCACATATTGTCCTGCCCTGTTCAAAACACTTTTTGTGTCGACAGTCAAGGTACGGTCGTCTGAGATCTGAAGATAAAGGAGTCTGACGTGGGAAAGGGGTTTGACTGTTATGCCATCAGGAGTGACTGTGGAGTTCCTTTTCCCTTTTGTCTCCTGAAGTCAACACTTCCTGTGCAATTTACTCTGCAGCCAAAAACACTAAAACACAGCTATGTACTGCAGATAATTTTGAGTGACTTATTTTCCTGAGAATTATTAATATTGTGCATTATATCAAAAGCTGTAGACAGCAGACAAGCTTTGATGTGTCTCGGCTAAATCGTCTATTATAGACAGCTAGCACTTATTCAGCTGTGACGTGTGTTCATGTTTAAGGGGTGGTGAGGAGATTACTAATGAGCAGGAGATCCCTGTAAACTTCATTAGGATGACTTTGACACGCTTGAACATGTCACAGTTGCTCTAGGGTGATCATTACCATCAATCTCCATACGGGACGGGAAAAAAAATTCACGTGACCTTAAACTCCTCACATTTAATTATACTCACACACACTCATGGGACATATTTATTAGCTGTATTTGACAACATTCTAATATCAAGTGAGAAGAACCATATGGGGCTCATATGTACAATTTTATATAGTCATGTGAATCCCTGATCTGTGCTTAAACATGCACCGCTGCCAATAATTTATAACTAAGCATTAATTTCAGTGTTGTGCATGATAATTATTAATCACCATACTCACATATTCATTAACATACATATGTGGTGAAAAAACATAATTAATATGACAATTAAATGCATCCATCATGATACTAAAATGGCAGTAAAAGGGGGAAAGTGAGGGAAAGTGTTTGTATAAAACTCTATAATAAGATTCTTTAGAAAATCAACAAACAATTTACAGTTTTTCCTTCACCACCTAAATGGCATGATTTATTTATTTATTTATTTTTCGTGATAATGAAGAACTGCAAAAGGATTTAGTAAAGACTCTCACCTTTTTCTTATTGGTGGGACAGATGTAGAAGTTTGTGACTATGATGGTTGTCCCAGGCATCAGGTTGAACTTGGTGTAGGTTGACCCATAATCACTGGATCTGCATGGAGGAAAGAATCAAAAAAGAGAGAGAAAGGTCATATTGATATTATCACTCTGTTTAATTACTGAGTCACACATAGAAAGATATAATGGGACACAAGCATATCCATCTAGATAGCATCCTCAGATTATTAGATTTAGAGCTGAGAGGCAACAAAAACTAACCCACTCTGTACAGACGTGTATATTTCTGACACAGAATATTTTTTGTAAAATAAAAACCTTTTTTTTTTTTTTTCAACTAATCATCTCTCTTACACTGGAACTGGACAATATTTGGCCGAGATACAACTATTTGAATGTCTGGAATCTGAGGGTGCAAAAGAAATCAAAATACTGAGAAAATCGCCTTTAAAATTGTCCAAATGAAGTTCTTATCAATACATATTACTAATCAAAAATTAAGTTTTGATATATTTACGGTAGGAAATTTACAAAATATCTTCATGGAACATCATCTTTACTTAATATCCTAATGATTTTTGGCATAAAAGAAAAATCGATAATTTTGACCCATACAATGTATTTTTGGCTATTGCTACAAATATACTCCAGCGACTTAAGACTGGTTTTGTGGTCCAGCGTCACATATTTTCTCTACCTTTGGGCCTTCCATCCACTATACGATGCCATTTTTGCCCTTGTGAAAACAGCTTTTTGAATACGCTCTCCCAAGTGGATAATTTGAAAATGCTGTTTTCGCATTGTAGTGTGGACTGTGAAAATGGAGGTATTTGAAAACAATGACGCACGTTTAGTCATATAACGCATATTGTACCTTTATATGTCTATGTTATTACCGTTATGTGCCTGTTATGTGCTTTTCCCTTCCACAGTGTTACTTTGTACAATATTCATATTACATTCCTGCAAAGACACACACAATTTATTTGCAATTGTTGTTCTGCGGCAAAACATGAAGGCAATTGCGTATATACATGCCATATACATGTAATGCTGATCGAGAGCGACCTGGACGCACCAATAAGTGGTGATATATTTTGCTAATAAAATGATTGTGCCAGAAAAATAGCATGAGAAATTGTCTGGTCTCTCTGTATCATCTCAGTGAGATTTTATTACATACACATGCACTGTAAGACGATTTTACATTTTCTGATGTTTTGGTGTGGATGAGAAACTTTTGGAAGACGCGATAAAACACTAGTGTGGACAGAGAGCATTTTGAAATGAAAATTTGGTTTTAAATGTATCCGGATACTGTAGATGATATGATATGATATGATATATGATATGATATGACAGAAAGAACATGCTCAGACAATCAACCTTACAAAAAGAAATGAACAAGAATGTTCAATTTGATCCTGACCACAGTGACATGTTAAAAATGTGAGCAGACTCTGGTGAGGACAGTGTCAAATCAGTTCTAAAGATGACGATGTTTCAAGCGTGACAGCTAATGTGAAGTAAACTAGCCAGGGATTGATGTCAGCTCATGGAGAAGCTATCTGAACTGCTGTAGATATAAGACATGAAAAGGTAGCATCACAGGTGTGGAAATATTTGCAAAAATCAACCAGGCGGACAGCTGTGGCCTAAACCAGTCTGACACTGTCAGAACCAATCATTATCACACAACAGTTACATGAAATGCGCTCAAGAACAAGTTCAAGGTTACAGGGTTACGTTTAAAGTGACTATGTCACTTTCTTTTACCTCACTGTTAACATACCGTGAACCCTCAGTTAGGTTGAGAGAAAGCATACTGCTGCTGGCAGCCGATACAGTGTACAAAATGCCTGATCAAAGACTATTCCTCAACACAAACACACAGCGCTAAAGACTTCCCCCATAGAACTAATTAAAAAACAGAAGTGAACAGAACTCTTCTCTGGAGCTCCTGCTGAGCTCACATTTTTGTTTCTTACTTGACAGAACGGAGCAGAACAGAGGTGTTTCAGCTCGAGAGGTTTAAATGAAAGCGGGAGGGAATTCTGGGCAGGGTGGGGGAAGTGGGCTACCGCTGATCATTATGCCAGGCGTCATGTTTCCAAGACATCACAGCGAGGTATCATGGCAGGATGAGGAACTAGAGGAAGGTCTGAGGAACAGCATCCTAAAACAGCCTTTCAAATTTAAACATGATGATGGTGAACATGACAGATTGTGCTTTTCAAAGTAGAAATTTTAACTAAAATATTAAATACTTCAACATTTTTTTCTTTTCATTTTTATAAATGAAGCAACATAAATGTGTCTGTTTTTGAAATGCTTGTTAACCCACCCACAATCAGTACATGACAAAAAGAAGAGGAAAAAATAATAATATAAAATAAAAATACTGAGATGTCATCATTTTACACAGTGTTACCACTTGTGTTTGTTATCAAACTTGTCCAATTCTAAAATTATTAATACAACTTGCAGTATCACTCTAACATGACAGATGGTATAATCACAAGAAAGGCATGATTTGCTTGATTATTACCAAAACATCCTCACCTTAGCTAAATTTAATTGACAAAAATACCAAAAAAATAATACCAAAAAGCCATGATTATTTTTAAATCATAACTGAATTCCTAATACATGCCATTGACTAAGAAAAATCGAGACTGTTAATTAGAATACGCAATCAGACAATGACGGCGTTCAGCGTCTCAAAGTGGAGTAAATCTCGGCAGAGGTCATCAGCGGAGTTGGTGGAGCGAGCGCCAGAAACAGCCAACTCATTAAGTAAATCCTCTTGTGGAGAGTGAAATGTCAGAGGCCTCAGAGGAACATTATGTAACTAATAAAGCTAATTTGGAGGATTGTGTGGCACGCTGCGCTTCGGCTGCCAAACGTTTCACTAATGATGCTAACTTAATCGGATGGCTCATTTAATGCCACTGATTAGCTGACAGGACTAATGCCGCTGGTGAAGGAGGAGTGTGGATGATAAAGTAACATGAAGGGAAAAAAGGTGGAGAAGGAGAACAAAGACAATAAGCTGCAATAAACTTTGAATCTAATTGATTTCCAATTAATGATTTTGACTTTTCCATGATAAAGTATTTATTCAAAATATTTCAAAAGTTTGGTCTAAGAATTTTTTTGAATGTTTTTAAAAGAACTTTCTTATGCTCACCAAAGCTGCATTGTGTTGTGAAATATTATTACAATTTTAAAAAAGTTTTCTATTACAATATATTTTCAAATGTCATTTATTCCTGTGATGCAAAGCTGAATTTTCAACAGTCATTACTCCTGTCTTCAAAGAAAACAAGGTGCATTTCAAGACAATTGAAATATATTAGGCATAAAATATCTTGACATCAATGGCATCACCTGCCAGTCTACTGATAATGGTGTATCTTTCACAACCCTTGATGATGTATAAAGCTTGTAGAAAGTCAAATTAGTTTTGAGGCCATTCTAAATCTCAGAATAAATCAAATTCTTGCCATGAGGGAAAGCGAACTGTTTCCAAGTTTGGAAATGAACAGAAAACATTGTGACTTCCTGTATTCATTTGGGATCATGAGTCATACGCCATCCAGACATTTGCTGTCACATTGAATCACGGTTCAAGGTATGAGAACAGCCTGTGTATTTGGAGGGAAGCGCTGGAGGAAAACAGTAAGATCGAAAAAGGTACAAAAGCATCTACGCATCGAAGAACGTGCACGTTATTTTTCAAAGCCTTGTACATGTCCTTGTCCTTGACTGTTATTTTTTGCTTATTGATGAATCTCTACTGAAAATAACCCACACTTTGACAGGCGTACTTGATTTCTGTGCTTGTGTAAAATCCTTCAGACCACCACTAGAGACACAGCGGGAGGTCAGCATTAGCGTCAAAAATAATTTACGTGAAGTGGTGTCATAAATATTCTCTGACAAGTCTTCCAAAAATTGGCCATGACCGACACCTTTAATAGACTCCCTGCATTTTAAACATGCAATTTGTCTTGTCCATGCTTTTTGTTATTTGTACTTCTAAAGTGAAATTAATTTTTGTTGTTGAACTTGCAGTTAAGATTTAAAAAAAAAAAAAAAAAATTTCATATGTGACATGATATGTCACATATGAAAATGTCTAGCTGCCATTCACTGCAGTAGATATGACAAAAACAAAGAGATACAGTAAAATAATTCTGATGGTTAACTGTAGCAACATTAATCTATTGCGAGTTGATTTTATGGTTTTAGTCAAGTCATCATGTATGTAAAGACATCTTGATTCAATATGCCAAACTAAATCAATTTCATTTGCATTGATTGATCAGCATCATTCATCATCCGCGGTCACATATTCAATCTCCAAATAACATACTTCTCAAAATATACTTGGTGAAGCTGCTCAAATCTGCTTTTGATAAGCCTAGTACTCACACGTAATGTGCCCACTATAGTGAATTCCAGTACTTTTCAAATCTAAAATGTAAATAAATTAAAAGCAAACAATCTTTCATCAATCAAAAACATTTTGCCCACCTTTGAAAGTCTATGGCAGAATAGCACTCCTGCAGCTCAAACAGTTCAGCATGGTGCTTACAACATCAAGGTCATAAGTATGACTCCCAGGGAATGAATGAGCTGATAATAGTCAAGTAAAGTCAAATCATGTCACCTTTATTTCCATAGCGCTTTATACAATACAGACTGCAGCTTCACAGTAACAAACAAGAAAATATCAGAATCAAACTCTGTGTGAGGTTCTAAAAAGAAAATAGTGTTATTATTCAGTTCAAAGTTTAGTATTGGTTCAGTTCAGTCCATTAAGTTATCTATTTTGAAATAAATTCAATTAATCTTTAAGCAGTTCTACAGAAGGCAGCAATTTCATTCGTTATTCAGCTTGAGTCAGTTCAGTGTTGATTCAGTTCAGTACAATAACAGCGTTGATGTTGCATATCAATAATATTACTGGATATTAAGTACATTTTAGACCACAACTACGAAAGTCAATGGCAACAGTGGAAAGAAACCAAAACTCCATCAGGTGACAGAAACAGAGGAACAAAAAAAGTCTCAATCATACATCCAGTTCACTTCTGGACTAAGCGAACAAACACGGTGTGATATTGATCGAGGTACGTCACACCTGCATTAGGTGGGAAAGGAAGAGTTGTTGTCTGTCCAGAAGGTTGAAACAAGAAGGCAGAGCTTCTGTTTTTAGTTCAGTTTAGCTAGATTAAGCAGTAGGAGGAGACTGGGATATCAGTGGTCATAAGCACAATGACTGTGCTCTTTGTTAAAGCTGGCCATAAAGATCTGTGAAACAGTACATATACCCTGAGTGAAAAGTCAGTTAAGTTTTTATAAGTGTCTGCCATGATGTAAATGTGTATGCTTAGACTCAAAGACATACTCTATGAACAAAAGACTAAAAGCTAAAGGGAAAGTTTTTCATTTGCACAAACAACTATTAACATCTAAGGACAAATTGTAAATCAAAATATCTAAATGGTTAGTAAATCATGTACCGTAACAGAAGGAGCATCCAATATACTGGCAAATAGTATGGCATTTCTTGAACATTTACACAACTTCAACATGTTTACGAACTACAGTACATTAGAACAGCAACTAATTAATTACTCATTTTTAGAATTCTTAAAGAAAAAAACACTGAATAGGGTCCAACGTCTTTGCTGACTCATATCTGCGTCAGTTTTAAATACCCCGCACACCATTAAGATGCACAAACAGGTTGAAGTAGGCCATGAGGAGCGCTCAAGAAGATCTGTGAAGTGTTTACTCCAGTGCTACATCAGTACAAGGTGCTTCTGTGCCTCCATGCAGATATCCCATAGTCTAATGATGCCGATTTCCTTTTATCCTTTGTGTTCGTTGTTGTGAAAATTAGAGGTATTTTAGTCATTTAAGAAACAAGATGCTCTGGTGCTGGATGTTGGCACACACACAGTGTCTTGTAAATGCATTTAGGCCGAATTCACCCATTGTAATGAAATACAAATAACAGTGAAATGTAGCTTGCTGTGTTATTTATTCCTAAGCACTAAATCAAATAGTAATTTTCTCAATATGACATTGTTTTATGATATTCGTAATAAAAAACTGAAAAAGGGAAATATGCCATTTGAACAGTCAACCAGAAAACAAAGCAGAAAAACAATTGAAAGTACACAACAGCCTCAACAATTGGCTTCTACCTTTGAATCATTAAAATCATTTTCTGGCTGAAAACCCCACAGTAAAAGGATTCAAAGACTGAAATGAATCCTAAAGAGAATGCCAAATTAGTTATAAATAAACACAACAAACGCTGAAATTAGGAAAAAGTAATTTCCAACTGTGTGAATGTCTCAGTGGGCTCTGTGTTGGCTCAGAAAGCGGAAGCGAAACCAAACCACTCAGTTTAGTAAAGGTCGTCTATCAAAATTCTCGGCACGAACAAGGAGACGTGTGAGAGAAGCCATAGAACAGCCAAAAAGATCGCTTTGAAGGTTCAGTAGCAGAGAATATAAAAACATGCCTGAATTTTGCCAAAAAAAAAGCTAAACAAAACATAATAGCGACCTAAATAAAATGAGAAGAGTCTAGGGAAAATCACAGTGATCTGTGTAAATCAAGTCTAACACATCATAAACTTCAAAATGCATCTACCGTACAATGATGTTTGGTGAAATGAATTAAGAACAAAATAAAAGAACAAACAGCAGATTAATAAATGCACTTGTAATAAGAAATTCTATTACAATATTTCAATATAGTTTTTGATATAAACTCAGTGAAATGGCCACTCCATTCAGAGATGCCTGAAATGTATTTGGTAGTTATTAAGCCACTGCTGATTAATGTACACCCCTCATATTATACTGCCAGGGGGCAATTAATTCTCACTAATACCTTCTCACTTACTATTATGAAAGGCTATCATACAGTTTTTATTGCACAGACAGCAGGAAAAGGTCATGAGACTTCATAACTCAAATCTGTGACTACTTCAAGGCACATCATTCCCATAAAGAGAATATTTATTATTTTCAAGAATCTGTATGTTTGTATTATATTAATAGGTCACTGACATAAATTTGATGAATAGAAAAGATTGCCCTGCCTTTTTTGTGAAAAATTATGTAAAGGAGTAGTTTGCCTAAAAATTCTGTCATTATTACAAAACTGAGAAGCAGTGAGTCACTCCACATACCCACAGTACACTGCACATCTGAGTGTCTTGAGTCATAATTACGTGAAGAGCAAACCAACAGTTTCTTCAGTCTGTAGGGGAAGGTTCACGTACCAGTTAACCAAAAGGAGGGATCATTTGAAGGCAGCCAGTAGTGAGAAAAGATAAGTCTTGTTGAATCCACGTGTTCACGAAAGTTACAATGACTCACTACGTGTTTCTTCTTGATTAGCTCTGACAGCTCTCAAACTGAACACAACCATTCACCCTCCAACCCTCCCAAAGGACATTACCTCACCGCTACTCTGTAAATAGCATATCAACATT
This sequence comes from Tor tambroides, assembly GCA_021397915.2. Taxonomy (NCBI): domain Eukaryota; kingdom Metazoa; phylum Chordata; class Actinopteri; order Cypriniformes; family Cyprinidae; genus Tor; species Tor tambroides. The sequence goes on along the minus strand of JAFVLL020041518.1, from coordinate 13,203 downwards.
CAAGCTAACCAGAACGCTTCTATTGTTTACAAATAGCTCAAGGGATTTGTGATGATTGTCAGTACTTCACAGTACAATACACTATTTTACAGCACTTATTTTTGAACCTATACAACTGTTTCTAAAAGAAGTCTTATCAAAGTTGCATTTATTTGATCACAGTAAACCAGAAATATTGTGATATATTATTATAATTTAAAGTGCCCCTATTATGGGTAATGAAAGGTTCATATTTTGATTTTAGGAGTCCCCAACAACAGGTTGACATGCATGCAAGGTCAAAAAACACTTTCACTGTCTTATAATATGCATTTATTTTTACCTTACTTGCTCAAGGACTCCCAAACGATTCGCTCAATGGTTCATTTTTCCAAACCCCTCCTTTGCGTGACGCTAATCTGCGGTGATTGGTCGATTGGTCTCATTTTCATTTCATCTTGCCTGTAATGCCTGATTAAACAGTTATTTTACCTCTCAAAAAGTGGCAACTAGTGGCATTGAATGACTTTGCATTTTCATTCAGACCAACGCGAAAAGACCAACAAGTGGGCGGGCAATATGCTAATATTTCATGTTGACATCAACATGAAACGGCTTGGAACTCGTTTTAAAAACGACTGGTTTCAATGATTCAGAGTCTACTCTTTCTTTTGAGAGACTAACTTTATACACGGTGCACTTTCAGATTTAAAACTTCGCAGGATGTTTTCATTCACTTAGAGCTGTTTCACACTGCATGAAAGGTAATTTTCAAAAATCCATAATAGGGGCACTTTAAAATAACTTTTCTATTTAAAAATATATTAAAATGTAATTTATTCTGTGTAATTCAGTGTTGGCAAAACTGAATTTTCAACAGCCATTACTCTAGTTTTCAGCATTACATGTGATCTAATTTGCTCATTTGATGCTCAAGAAACATTTCGTATTATTATAAATGTTGAAAACAGTTATGTTGTGTAATTATTTTATGGAAACCGTTATACTTCTTTTTCAGTAATCTTTGATGAATAGAAAGTTAAAAACATCATTTATCACACAGGCTATTTTCTCCTAACAGCAGAGCTGAATCAGAGGGAAGCATGACCCAGCACTCATGAAAAGCCCTTAGGGATGATCTGTGTGGTTTGCTTTCAGAAAAATATGTATCTATAATTTCAAAGACTCAGTGTTGCAAGGGGGCCTGGTCAGCTTCCAACGTAAGGCTGGGAACACAGAGATAATTCTGACTTGTGCAACTATTAAACAATCTGGTTAGATACAGACACAACCAAAGCAGTCACATAAACATTCTGAAACAGAAATCATGCTGCATTCTTAGAAATTAAGGATCCAAAAAGGGATTTTTTTAACAGAGATGCCATAAAAAACCCTTTTGGGTTCCCTAAAGAACCTTACAATGAGCAATTCCTAAAATAAACATTTTTTTTCTTATGTGTAAAAAACATTTTAATAATCTAAAAAATAATCATTTAATAAACTTTTTGCACCATAAAAAACCTTTTGCGCAATGGAAAGATTCCATGGATGTTAAAGTTTCTTCATAGAGCTACTGATGCCCTTAAAGAACCTTTTTTTTTTTTTTAAATGTAGTATGATCTAATATTGAGTAGAAACACCCTCAGGCACACACACACATATACAGAGGGAAAAACTCTCATTTACACCTTCAGAAACACAGACAGAGTCTTGTGCCTGTGAGTACTGGGCAGCAGTGCTGTAATTGGGAGCATTTATCTAAATGACACTCTCATGAGGACCGCTGGGACCAGGCTGAGAATTTAGAAAACCAGTGACATTTTATTTCTGCTCTCTCTCTCTCTCTCTCTCTCTCTCTCTCTCTCACTTTCTCACTACATATCTTATTCCTGCAGGGCACTTAGATATAAATATGACAGGAAGTACAAGATTTCTGTGGAAATTATAATGACAAACAAGTCAAAAACTAAACAAGTCAAAAAAATCTAGCATCAAAATAAAATTAAAGTCTAAAATACTGCATGGTTTAAAGGCCATTATTTATAAATATATTTATATGTTTTTATGCAGATAGTAGGAACGTTTTCTGATATTTATTTCTATGGACACAATGTAAGTGAAGGAATATATAATATTAAGTAATAATTAATTTTAAGGCCCCACTCTAGACTTTAAGACAAATCTTTACACAATCAAATCACTGACTGACATGATATACTGATTCATGGTCAGTAATAGAAAGTAGACATTAGTAAGCTAGAAATCTTTATATTAAAGAGACAGTGGTCAAGAAAGCATAAATATTTAAAGCCTGCTTCAGCGCATACTTATATAGTAGTACAGAAACCCAGTGTTGGGAAGGTTACTTTGGAAATCTAATAGGTTACAGATTACAAGTTACCCTATTCAAATTGTAATAGGTAGTGTAACTATTTCAATTACATTACTGAAGTAATGTAACTGATTACATTTGATTACTTTATAATTACTTTTCTAAATTTCTAATGAATGTTTTCAATTGTTAATCATTTTCAAACATTTAAACCAATCAGATTTTAGATTTAGATTTTATGTTTATATTACCCGAGTGTTTGTCCTCTGAGCAGTGTTTTAACACTCATTTATCAATTCCATCCAATAACATGAATGATTTATTTTTAAAAAATGCCTTAAAAATCACTTTATTCTTTTTATATACTACATCATGTCTCTGTAAGATGCTTTTGATCTGTCAGGTAAACTCCTGTTCTGTGATACAACATAATTCTTCTATTATCAGCTATTATATAACCTTTAACATCACCTACTGCACAATCTCTCTCCATCTGACAAAATCTCTGTTTCCCTTATCTTCGAGATGCTAATTGACCTTTGACCCTCGATGGAAGATCTGAAAGACAATTTGTGTGCTACTGAGTTCAAGGGTCATATCGCTAGGGAAAACTCCCCATCATGGCACCACCAGACAGTTGGGAAGCAATCGTTCAAATAAAGGAGAAATGGCAGGTTCAGTGACAGACGGGAAAACGGTTAACAGCAAGTCAAAGCTTTCCTGACAAAGAGAGCGTTTTGGGTAGACGGATGCTTTGAAGGCAAGAGATATTTTATACTAACTGTGTGTGTGTGTGTGTGTGTTTGACTGTGTTCTTTGTTTGTTTCCCTGATAACTGTTTACGAGGAAGTACTCTGACACAAATCTCTCTGTTTGCCTGAGGAATCCACAATGTATCATCCGTAACACTCTTCACAATTTATCTAATCTGAGAGGGAAAACACAAACACTTAATGGGAACTAAGCTTAAGGAGCTCTGTTTCAAACAAGCTATGATAGAAACAAACAGAGAAAAATAAACTGTCTCAAACAAACTGCTCATTAATATACTGTAATGTTAAAGCACATTATTCCAATGGGATCAACATAGAAATATAAATTCACAAATGCTTTATGTACGGATACAATACAAACATCATACATCTAATATCTCTCTGCCCGCTTCCCATGATCTCAAAGACATTTCTGCTATAGCAAACATACAGTATATGACAGATAACCGTGTAATTACACATATAACTATTTTCTCTCTCCTGTCTCTGACATTTTGATGCTGAATAAATTAGCTGAGTAAATATTGTAAATGTGATGGTGATTGACTGATGAACTGAAATGACATGGTCTTTGCATCTGCCCTGTTATATCACCACTAAACACTCAAGAAATGTACCCTTTGAAACGGCCCAGCAGCTTCTTGTAGCCGTCCATTAGCTACTGCATATTATGGCATCCATTAACATTTTACAGTGCTGCCCATTTTGAAAACGGAGATTGCTGAAAGCATAGTTGGACTGAAAACCTCATTCTGTCACAAGCTTGTCTTTCATAAGTGTGAAATTTATTGGGTGTGATTTAAAAAGGCAGCTCATTTATGTAATTGCATTAAAAGCACACTTGCTTTAATACTGGACTCATAATGTCTAAATTTGCCGACAGCTGGCGCTTCTGGGCTGTGTATGCAAAAGAGATAAAACAGTTTTTGGCCCATCATCAAACATACCATCATTTGATGTGAGTTTATTTTTATGTGGTAACATCATACACTAACAAAGCAAAGGACAACTAGAAAGAATAAAACTAACATTATTACCCCAATAAGACACTGTGGTATCAGTGTGGAGGAGAAAGTGAGAAACAGAGAAACACTTGCTGAGGACTGACTATATTCATCACACAAAAGCCACAAATACACCCAATTAGTAGAGCCTCTGTCTCTCTCACACGCACACGCACATCATACAATCCTGAAGACCATAAACAATCCAATTAAGGGCCAAAGAGGGTGTCTTTACAAGGTCTGTGCTGTGTGTGTGTGTGTGTGTGTGTGTTCTCTCTGACAGAACCCACATGTGACCAGACATTGCACATCGTCAACAGGCTGTTAGTTCAGAGACAAGTACATCTGTTCATCCCCTAGGGACTCTTGTCAAAATTTCACATTAGCTAAGCAGACACACACTCAAACAAACAAACAAACAAATACACACACGTTTACTTGCCTATTTAAATGAGGACATACTGTAGACTTCTATTGTTTTATACAAAGGCAATTAAAATTAATACAGATTAATTAAAATCCTTCATATACTGTGATTTACCTATTATTTTAAATGCCTTTGTATATATATATATATATATATATATATATATACATACACACACACACACACATATACGTATATTTATATATTTTTTTTTTTTTTTTTTTTTTTTTTTTTTTCATATAATGGTGTCTGACATGTCTGAATGTGTAGAGGTATTTACACAGATTTCTCTGGGATTTTCAATTCTAGGCATGAACAAAACAAGATTAAACAATAACAAGGGTGCTCTTTTGAAGCATTGCTCCTTTTTTGTTTCATATGGTCCTGAAAAGCAAAAATAAGAGACACATGTTTCTAACCATTAATCAGAGACAAATCTGAAGCCTCATTGAGGTAATCAATGTATTTGTGATGGTGGGGGGTTAGCAGGTACTAAGACACTTGACAACTTGCCTGAGAGGGGCTTTTGAGAACCATTTACACATCTCCATCTAATTGAACAAATCTCTCTCTCTCTCTCTCTCTCTCTCTCTCTCTCTCTCAGGGTGAGGTAGTACAAGAGACAGGTAATCTAATCAGCAGTCCACTTAGCATAATTGAAATACATAGTCCTTGACTAGGAAGAGGAGTGATCTATTTCACTTTCGTCATTATTTGATCCATCCTCAAAAGAACCGTGTTTTATCCTGATACGCAACACATCAAAAGACTCGCGGCTGCTTTGAATCTCATTGATCTGAAAAATGTAAACACCGAAGGAAAATGGCTATGACTTAGATCCTGTACAATGTCTATAGACCTAGTGTAAGTATGAAAGTAGATCTAGTGTTTATTACAGCTATCGGTGTTTGTAACATTTTTTTTTTTACTTAACCTCCATTGAAGTGGCATGATAACATTTTTCACTTCAACTGAAAAAGAAAAAAAAAGAAAAAAAGAAAAAAATTCTGAAAATCAACCGCAGTGTGCAAATACTGCCCCTTAATACAAAAAAAAAGTTAATTTCTGATATAGTGGTTCAGTAAGTGGGTCAGATGTTAATTCAGAAACCACCATAATGAATTCAGAGTTCGTGAGTCTTTCAGACTGACTCATTAAAAGAAGAGTCTTAAATGAATCATTCGTTCAGGACTTAGACTACTCTGTGCTTTATGTTTGTGCCTTTTAACTCAAATTCAACTCATACTGAAAGCTCACAACTCAGACTTAGCTGAAACATATTTTGTTATGCCACGCCACTGATGATTCATGCTGTAAAGTGGTTTGGGAAACACTGGGTAGGTCACATTAAGTACAAATTAAGATATTAAATTGCTCTGAAGTCAGACATTGATTTAGATGTCGTCTGTACAAGGTTTTGTCTCCAAAAATTACCTCTACAACATCCACAAGAAATATCTGCAGACATCTGAGTGAGTGTGAGTGTGTGTGTGTGTGTGTGTGTGTGTGTGTGTGTCTCCAGTCCCTGGGGGTCTCTGTTAGCAGTCAAAGCAAAGCAAGACATCCATTAGAAGTCACACACACATTTAGGTGTCAGGTTGGATTAGGTTTAGCCCAGGGGTGACAGGAAGGTCACAGACACAAACACACTTTAGTTTCACTATATTAATGAAAAGGTCTCCTAGATACAATGGTTTATATGGAGGTGAAGATACTTGCAAAACTTTTTTCACCCTTTTACAAACCAGTAAATATCAGTATAAGTGAAGCTAAATTATGACCACTTCGAATTTCCTCACAAGTCAGTTTTTGATGTTTCACTTTATTTCTGAGGGAACATAAGACAAGCATGTATGTCTAAGGATTGCATGGTGCTATAACATGGTGCCAGGATGTTTAAATGTACTGTCACAGAATGTACCAATCTTGCCACAGTGCCCTAAGTAATAAAACACAAACGCACCATTAACTATAGAACCTGTTGCTTCTAAGGATTTACCAGTAAACTCCAGTAAAATCAATCTGTTGTAAATTGCATTATCGACAGATGTGTCTGGATGTGGTAAACATATGGCATGACACCGAAATCTAAAACATTCTTGAAAGTTGACTTTAAAATAAACATAAATATGATGTGTCAAGTCACCCATTTACACAGCAGAAGTTCATTAAGTGCCCTTTCTGCTGTTCCTGTCCACTTGAGCAGTGTTTTGGAAACGCAGCAGATGCTTCTTAAACTGTATGCCACACTACCCTTGGGAAATCAGGTCAGATTTGATCAATATCAAAGCACAGCACATGGTGAGCCAGGATAAGCAAGTAGAAAGAGAAGTTCATGTGTGACCTGATTAAATAAAAGTGAACAGAGAACAGACGTGTACTCTCTGACTCGTTGATTGATGCAATGTGCACAGGAAAAAGGCAAATTAGCTCGCTTTAAACATTGGTTGGACAAGATTTGTGATGCAAATCCCAACATATTTTTGCATACAAACATGTAAAACTTATCTATACGCAATAGGAAATCAGTGAATTTGACATTATGTACATGACAAACTGCTGTGTAGATATACAGTTGCATGTGTCTCTGCTTCTCTCTAGCATTAAAGGGATAGTTCACTCAAAAATAAACATTCTGTCATCATTTACTCACCTATATGACTTTTTTCTTCTGTGAACATAAAAGAAGATATTTCGAGAAATGTCTCAGTGTTTTTCTGTCCACACAGTGGAAGTCAATGCTCAGCATTTTTCAAAACATGTTCTTTAACTGTATGTTCCTCAAAAGAAAGTCATGCAGGTTTGAAAAAACATGAGAATTTTTTTTGTTTTGTTTTTTGTATAAACTATGCCATATGTTGAACTGTATTACTGTTTATGTATTCACTGCAAGTCACTTCACACTCACTGATATAGAATGTCTGCAGACAGAGATATGGCAAGGCTGTGAATGTAAGGGTGGAGACAAAAGTGACTAAAAATGACTAAAAAATAATAATTTAAAATATTACATTTACATTCATTACAATTATCAGTATGGCCAATAAAAGGTCATCCAAATTCCTGGTTATGACAGGTTTTAGGATTATACATCTGTTTCTGCAAATTTATTCTGATAAAATGTTCAGAAAAAAAAAAAACTGAAAATATTTTCAGGAAATGAGTCAACTGTTTGTATCTGAGAGAAAAGAACTTTTACAGAAACAGCTAAATAGACATTGTAGAATTCGAGTCTGTTGATTTGAAGCAGGTTCAGGCAGAATCTGCAGACATTCATGCGTTCCAGTGGAATGGATTTAAACATGGTAATATGCGTTAATCAAGCTGAGAACATTTACAGTATATTGGTAGCTAAAAGCGTAAATTCAAATTAGTCACAATATTTAATGAAGGAACACGTCAAGGCTGGGGGATGTTGTACTGTACATGTGTGGGCATTCCTGTTCTGAGAAGAACGTTCTGTGAGGGCCTTATGGGAGGGAAAAAATAATTACAGAATAATATAAATGAGGATGATGCTTTATTTACCATTGATTCCAGTCATTCTTGATGGTGATGTTTGCAGATCAGCTGCTGGGTTCTCATATATTAATACACCATACAAACAGAGAGTTAGATTGCTGTTTGCCTCGAAGAGATGAAATCTAACAAAACCCCAGGGCCAGATGGCCTGAGGGGTAAATTATGGAAAAGCCCATTAATTTCCAGTCACTGAAATGGAATTCTGCTATAGTTCCTATTTTATTAATTTCAGGATGTTCGAGTGTGAGATTTCACTACATTATTCACTGTCAGAAAATAAACGTTTTGCATCTCTAAGTATTTTGCACTTTTAAAGTGATATACAGCAAATGTCAAAATTACTATGCCTTTTCAGAAATCAGTTTTCCCATTGATGCACTTATAATAACTGAACATTTGATGACTAATAGATTAAAAACTGTAATCACATTAGCTGTAACCATTTTCTGCATTTTTTTCATAGATCAACATAAAAAAGGCAAATGCGTGCCTTGTGGGAATACGCTAATAGCCCAATGAGGGCCATTAAGAATGACATGTTTACAAAGGCGGTCTCATTTATGAAGTGATATGCATGTGCTAAAGAGTTTATGGAGTTTATGGATGCCCCCCCCCCAACGACTCTCACTGAAATTTCTTACTGTTTTATGAATTCCCAATTCAATAACTCCAAGGTTTATAAGCAAAAGCCTTAAGCCATATTTCTCACTTTAATATGACACCTCCTACTTAAGCTACCCAAATTTCATATTCCCTACACAGCAGTGGGAGCTCATGTTGGCACATATCCAGCTTCTCGTCTTCAATTCCTCTCTCTCACACCCACTGTTTCTCTGATCTAACATGACATATATTGATTTATATTTAACACAATTCACTGTAATTGGCACTTGGGCACTTTAAATAATTTCAATTAAGTTTCCAACACATTCTATATGAGTTTAGGCTTAATGAGAAGCATGAAACGCTGCCAAAGTCAGCAAGTTCCAGCAAACAGTCGAGAGACAAATTCAATATGTGGCGAGTTCAAATTAGTCTTTATTAGATTCTGGTTTATATAAACATTACATCAGTAAAATCTTACATGAATAAAATCTGCTATCCAAAAATCATCATCATTACTACACTTCAGGAAAATCTGTCATACAAGGAAGTTGTGGCCTAATGGTTAGAGAGTCAGACTTGTAACCTAAAGGTCGTGAGTTTGAATCTCAGGTCTGGTAGGAATTGTAGGGGGGGGGAGTGAATGTACAGCACTCTCAATACCATGACTGAGGTGCCCTTGAGCAAGGTGCTGAATCCCCAACTGCTCCCTGGGCACCGCAGCATAAATGGCTGCCTGCAGCTCTGGGTGTGTGTTCATGGTGTGTGTGCACTTTGGATGGGTTAAATGCAGAGCATGGGTAATTCTGAGTATGGGTAACCATACTTGGCCACATGTCACATCACTTATTAACTTAATTGTGTCTTTTTGGATGGGTTAAATGCAGAGCATGGGTAATTCCGAGTATGGGTAACCATACTTGGCCACATGTCACATCACTTATTAACTTAATTGTGTCTTTTTGGCCATTCTGGAGCTTTATGAATTGTCCTTGTATGGAAAAGAGCTGCATAAAAACTTCTAGAATTTGTTTTCCACAAAATTAAGAAACATACAGGAATGATATGAGGGTTATTAAATAATGACATCATTTTCATTTTGATGTGAACTAATCCTTTCAAAGCTGAAATACAAGTCTAAATAAAACAGGGATTTCAGAAAATACAGCAAATCACAGAACCATAAAATGGCTAGTAAGAACTGGACTCATAGCATACCTGAGCATACACTATGATGGTGAGTAATGCCATCAGTCACACTCTGAGCCAGCGTGTATCAATTACTCAATTAAAACAGCCAGCACCCCCTGCCCCTTCCCCACCGGGACGCAGTGGTCAACAGCAACACGGCGGCCTCATTCCCCGGCCTCCTCCCAGCACCCAGCAGGACCTTACAAAGCTATCAGCTAAGAGGATTAGCACTACGCCAGTGTGCAGCCTGTTTGCTGAGTGTGCCCGTACAGTGAGTCTGGAAATTATGATTAAATATAGAATCACATGGACAGAGGGCTCTCCTTCGGATGTTATAAATATTTTCATAATAATAAGAGGATAACAAGTTTGATGCTGTGGGTGTAGAACACAGTCTGGCCCTGTATGTAATGCATACTGAATACGCTACTGCCATCTGTGAATTCACATGCTTATTAATAGTAATGACTGTAAATGTGTACTAAAATTAATTATACTATTGGATAATAATAATAATAATAATAATAATAGTAATCCTCTACAATTAAAAGAACAGTTCACCTAAAAATCATAATTTACGCAAGAAGATAAGAAAAATATTTCCACTTTTTTTGTCCATTCAATGAAAGTCAGTGGGGACCCTGTTGACTTTCATTTTATGGTCAACAAATCAATTTGTTTCAAAATATATTTTGTTTTTCACAACAGAATGATAGTCATACAGGTCTGAAATGAGTAAATGATGACAGAATTTTCATTTTTGGGTGAACTATCTCTTTAATATTTATATATTGATAATCTACAAATAAATAATAAATAATAAATTAATCTGAAATGCTACAGCTTTATCTTAGTATGATAATAATATTAATGCACACATAGCTGTTTTGACATTTTTGGAGAATACCAGTGGAGCCAATACCTGAAAAACCAGAAAACCATTCCAGATTTCCTGAAAATATGTGATTAAAGTTCATTTTGGTTTTGTCTACAAGCTGCATTATGGATATAATGAGCATAAATACCCTACATTAAATTGCAATCTCTCACATCTTATCAGTCATGATCATATTAAAATAATCACTTGAAATCTTCCCCGTCATTAACAACACAATCAAACGAGCACAGGAGACAGATACAGTCAATCTCTTCTCTCCCTCTACGTGCCATTACAGCTTAGGACGATTGAATCATCATACAGTTTAAGGACTAATTAACTTAATGTACCCACATGTGTTACAACATTAACCACATTATGTGATGGGCCTGTAATGCTGAAGTGGAACCCTGATTGTTTCCTGGATGAGTAACTCGGTAATCGTGTGGTCTTGTCTTCCTTTCGTTCTTAGGTGCCTAAACTGTTTGTGATGCTGGAAGTCAGTGCCTGAACCTGTCGGTCTGTGGCTGAGTTATTCACGAAGAAAGTCAAGGTCTCATTGGGTCTGTATTCATGTCTTCATTGGTTTGCCTTGCCACATACACCCAGACAAGCTGAATCATTAGACAGCAGCACACAGCGCTTGATAAGACCAGCTAAACCAAATATTCCTGAGGTCTAGGGGACATTCTGTTACAGATCGCTCCCTTCAAGGAAAGGTGGGGAAACAGCAGGTAGGAAGAATGTCGTATTTTAATGATAAACAATAAAGCCAACACACGGAGAAGCATAAACATAACTTTAAGACAGGACGAGGACTGAAACTAAACTGAATGCTTATAAAGAAACAGGAACAAAGGAGTAAACGAGATGATTAATGAAACACAGGTGAAATGGATGAATGATAATTAACTAATGAACAGAAACAAGAACAGGAAAAACCAAATACGGGCAAACTAAACAGAAACAGACACGTAACACATAGAGAAGGCTGCAGAATTGACAATAAAGTCTAAGAAAATATGTGACTGGAAATAAAACAAATACCAGTTTAAAGTTTTGAAAGTTTTTCATGCAATCATATCAATTTCCTTCTACCTGCATTGTACATTGTGCATCTTTGCAACTCCTCAACACCATTCAGGAGTAATGAAAGCATTTTTAATGAATGCGTGCCTTGTTGGTGTTCATTCATGGTCTGGTCCACCTGATTTCCATGTTAGGCCCCAAACTGACCGTCTGTTGTTCAGAGTGCCAGCACATTCACATCAACCAGCTAGCGAGAGCGCAACACACTTGGCTCTCTCCAGGACTTCCTATACTTCCGAACTTCCACAGAACTGTTCATTCCCCTGCTACCCAAGGGCTTCCATAGTGTGAAAAGTGTATGGGATAGTGGAGGTGAAAGGGAATGAGTGAGAAGAGGAGGCCAAAGGCTTGGCAAAGTATGACAGCATCTGTGTTGGCCACTTTTGCTTTTGCACTTAAGAAGCCTCTTCAATGCTTTCAGTGTGGATTTCTCTCCAAATCTCAATTTCTTTCCTCATTTCCTTCTTTCTCTTAATGCCCTGGGGTTTGGAATGAAATTGTAAAGGATCATGGGAGGTTATCCACACCATTATAAAGGGTGGTGAAATTCTTGTTGGGTCTCAAACCAATCAAGTCATTCACAGAATCAGAGCCAGTGTTGCTATAAGAAACAACAAACTCTCTATGGTATTTTGGATGAGTGATGAGAAAGTGTTTTCTCAGAGAAATATTATAATTAGCTATCATATAATAATCTCTTTCTATTTGTTCATTTCAACTATATATACGGGCGCTGCAGCATTGGCTGTCCACTGCTCCGGGTGTATGTTCACTACTGTGTGCATGCACTTGGATGGGTTAAACGCAGAGCACCATACTTGGGCACACACCACTTCCCTTTCCCCCTTTCCCCATATAGACTGTGGCTCATTAGTGATGGTATTTACTTAATCATGCTGTTTTCACAGTATAATTAGTCAAATTGACCTCATATACTGCATAACAGTGGCCAAATTATCTCTTGTGAACATTAATATCCAACCCCACTTATATGAAAAAAGTACTATTTTACGTGTTAGCATATGATTAGATTTGTATGAAAACATCATTTTTATTGAATAAATAAATAATAAGCATAAAGTTCACTCCTAAACCCAACCTTCACTGGGGAGTAAGCAAATCATACGAAAAAATCCAAATAAGATCTTACAAATTCATGCAAATTGACCCTTCGCTAAGCCACGCCCGAAAACCGCCACAGGCCAATCGTGGCTTAGCAACCGTAACTAGGCGCGGGAGGTCTGGCAAGCTTTCGAGCGAGGGAAACATGCTGAAGCGTTGTGCGTATGGATTGTGCAAATCTGATACCCGGTATCCTAAAAGTTTGGACGGGGTGGTGGAATTTTTTCCCTTCCCGAAACCTAAAACCCAAGGGGAGAAATGTCGGGCGTGGATCAAGCAGTGTG
>JAFVLL020041517.1:0-13405 GCA_021397915.2 Tor tambroides | reverse complement strand
TGTGTGTGTGTGTGTGTGTGTGTGTGTGTGTGTGTGTTTGTGAGCAGGAACAAGGAAACCAGAGGATCAGGGAGAATTATGCATCATAGTATGACATCACTACTCAGTGGTTCACTTCTCCAAGTTACGAGAAACTTTTTTTCTCACTTTGTAAATTGAGAACCAAGCCCTCACGGAGATAAACATACCAAAACAGTGAGGCAGGAAATGAACCAACCAGCTGTCCTGTTTAAGTGTGTTGCTCAGGGAAGATGGAGGGCAGGCTATTCTGTTGTTTCACAATGCCAGTAATCACAGTAAATGTCAACCAGACAAGTGCGTTTGATAAAATGCTGCTACGAGAGAAGTGCTCTTACAAACAGGGACTGAAGATATGCATACTTATCATATTTCTGGCACCTGCACAGTATTTTATAAACCACATACCTTGCATTCTTCAGTACGTTTTGAAAACAAAAGTTTATCTCTCTGAAAATGAAAGACAAAGTGTACTGAAACTTATTGGTCGAGCGCAGACCTGAAGTGTAGTGCAACATAGCAGCCAAAACACATTTCAACACTGTGACTGCTGCGGTATCAGTCATCACTTTGGTTGTTATTGCTTCTGGTAAAACTGCCATTCATTCAGACATATGTTCAGATCGATGTTTGTGTGTTTTTGCCAGGACTGAGAAGCTTCAAGAATTAGTTCAACCAGAAATGCATCTGTCATCATTTAATAATGCTCATGTCATTGCAAACCCACATAACTTGTTTTTTTTAAGTGCACTTAAATGTACTTTCTTGACACCTAAATACACATTTTTTAATATAGTCCACTTTGAAATAATGTCAAATTAATTTTTAAGTACAATCATTATGCCTTAATAATCTTTTGTCATGCTTTAATGGAATACACTTATGTTGATGTTTTATTAACATCCAGCAATATACATATTTCAGACGATACAAGAAATGATGAAATTACATATAAAAGTCCTACTTAAGTGGGTCAAAAGCACTATAAAGTTCAGCTATTTGCATTTAATATCAATTTTCATTTAACTGCAATTGTATACTTGTAATCAAAAACATTACATTTAGTTCATACTTAAGTAAATTTTTAATATCAAAGTATAATATAAGTATGCTTTTTCACAAGGAGTGAATGAGGACTAAGGCTTTTTAACTACAAAAAGTACAATAAAGCGCTGTAAAAGTAGTCCATATAACTATTCCAAGTCATTTGAAGCTGATTGAGGAAAAGACCAAAATGGTGTTGAATTTGAGAATCTCATATGATAGAAATTTGTGATCAAATTATTATTAGATTAACCAATTCATTAAAGGGGTAGTTCACCCAAAAATGGAAATTCGGTCATTAATTACTCACCTTCATGTCATCCCAAACCCGTAAGGCCTTCGCTCATCTTCGAAACACAAGACATTTTTGATGAAATCCGAGAGCTTTCTGACCCTCCATAGACAGCAGTGCAACTGACACCTTCAATGCCCAGAAAGGTACAGTAGTAAGGACATCAATAAAATAGTCCACGTGATATCAATGGTTCAACTGTAATTTTACAAAGCTACAAGAATACTTTTTGAAAGAAAACAAAAAGAACAACTTTATTCAACAATTTCTTCTCTTCAGAGTCAGTTTTCGACATGCATTCACGAGAGTACCATGATGCATGTGTGTGATGTTGCTGACGCAGGAGCCGGCGCTCTGACGTAGAACCCGGATGTGCTGTGTCTTGTTTACAAGACTGACAGATTTACTAACAGCTTGCGTCAGCGCAAAATGATTTTGCATTAAAATAGTACTGCCAGGATTTACTAAAGACGTGCAGTGAAGAATTAATGCTGAAAGGCGTGGACATAGTTATTTTTGCACCTGACCTTATTGAATATGTATTTGTAGGAGTTTCCCTTTCAGACATGTATGTATGGGAGGAAAGTATTAAAATGAACCACGCAACGCGATTTATTAACATTTGCGCTCGTCAAATTACTGGTATTTGTGGCATTATTTAACGCCAAAAAAAGCATGTCTTAAAGCAGGCGGTAATTTGCGCTGCTCTTGGTAGATTGCGCTGGTCATTATGGATCTGTGGCTGCATCTGTCTTCTTTAATTTGTGCATTGTTAGTAAATCACAGGCAGAATTTTCTCCTCCCATCGGCGCTTTTATGAAATTGCGCTCTAACGCTAATTTGCCCTGTGTAGTAATCTGGCCCATGGTGTTTTCTTAACACAAAGCCATAGCAACAGGTCCTCTTTGAAACTCTCTCCATTCATTTTAATAGCAAAAATTCTCCTTTTGCGTTCCAATGAAAAAAGAAGGTCACATGGGTCTGGAACGACATGAGGGTGAGTAAATAATATAAGAATGTTAATTTTGGATGAACTAACCCTTTAAAGAATGCAAGTAACTGCAAAGTTTCTATGGGAGCATCAGTCAATGCAAACTCAAAAGATACACTGTATGCGCCTAGGATGACATTTTGCATGCGAATGTGTGCACTGTGCATTACTCAGCCTGCTGCGCTGTATCAGCCCTTTTAATGCTTTCAAGCTGTGCATCAGTCAGCGATCAGCGAGCTCATACCTCACTCCCACTCCTTTCCATAAATCTCCACCATCCCTCACCCCAAAACCCTCTCCAGAGGAACTTTCTGACAAAGAGAGACTCACCCTAGCAGGTGGAAGCTTATTGTTTTATGATGCCGATGCCACATTAGTTACTCTCATCATAGTTTCGCACAGTTTAATAGTGAAAATATAGAATTTAGTGTAGCCCATTCCTTAGCTCATTTCTTTTAAATGGTTTTTAAAGATTATGACTGAATTCCAGGTAGTGGTTATCGTTTTGTTCCAGATAATGTGTGATTCTTGAGAAACAACGCTACATTAGTAACAGCTGGGTGTGGGCGGGAGGTTCACTAATAGCTGTTGTCATAGAAATAGCATTAGTAATCTTGGTTTGACTCATCATCTTTAGGAGGGGCCCTTTCTCTTTTCAGATCAGTATCGCCGGACTGATTTTGATACGGCCCCTGTGGTGAAGAAGCGGCCTCTCTTGGCCGGCATTCCAGGCCTGGTGTGGGAGGAGAGATCAGAATTTGCTTGCTGAAGACAATCATTTTAGATATGCTTGAGCTGCGAAGTGGACAGACCATAAAAAGCGTCAACCATTGGAGCAGCTGATGGCAGTGGACAGGCGTGGAGATCATAGCGCGTGGGTGAACCCTTCAGTTCCTCGTAAAGTCCCAGAAGCTTTTCCTGGCTTAACTTGTAACACGCTTCTGTTTAAATTCAGCTTCATCTGCAGCACATCTACAATTTTTGAGATACAAGAGTTTTCATTTTTCACAAAGGTATCGCCAAACTTCTGGTTTCAGTCTGTGACTTTGTTCCATGACTGCGACTTAAATACAGGCCAGCGATGAGTTCTTTGAAAAACCAAACTCCAAAGCAACTGCTTTCAAAAGATGCTTTGATCCAACACCACAGAATAAGTTGTGTCTGATGGGAACTGAAAATGCTTTCAGATTTTCTAAAGAAAAGCCATTCATAAACATAAAGAAACATAAATAGATCTATACAGTGGCCTTATTCTGGTCAAAGTGTCACGCAGTAGTGCATGAAGGAAATCCCAGAATGCATTACAACTAGCTCAATGACAGATTGATCCAAGATGGTGCACGAAACGACAGAAATATCAGTCATAAATATAAAAAAATATACCAAATAATAAGTAGAAGTATAGATTATCAATAGAAAATACAATAAAATAGCATAAAAATCGACATAAAATAGCATAAAATAATTATAATAATTAATAATTATTATTGTCATGGTTGGGTCAGGCAGACGAAGAGATGAGGATTTATATGCAGCAATGTAATTTTTTTTAAATAATCAAAAAGTGTGATAAATGTAAAAGCTTTACAAAGTAAAGACAACTCCCTAGCTCCCAAGATTGTGAATCAGTGTATTGTCTACACAAATCCCGTCACTGGTAAGTACCCACTGCACACTGGGACAGTGATTACTCAATTTCTGGCGACATGACTACATACAACGTCAACGGACAACATTGTAGAATGTCACCGTTGGAATTCATCAAAAACAGGCAGGACCAACTGACCCTTCATAAAGACCCACTCCCTCTTCGTTACTGTTGCTAGGTCCTACAGCTCTCACGCCATACATCCTGTTCTCACACAGTGAAAAATACATCGTGGAGCAAAGAGGAAACTGACAATACACCTACAGACAAGACACAGCAAGTTATTTTTGGTATTTAACAAAAGCTTTCAAATTTTGTCAGTTTTTAAACAATCTATACTGTTTTTCTGTAATGTGTCAGATCACTGTAGCGCCTCAGTTCAGGTGTCAATTGAAGCGATCATCTCTTCCTCTTTACTAGTTATAGCACAAAATAAACATGAATGAACATCAGAAGGTATCTTGTTTGAACTGCGTGAAGATGTCAATACAAGGTCGCCGTAAGGGGGGGTGGGGGGGTGGGGTTAAGACGATTCTAAGGGCCTGACTATGGAGGGGGGGGAAACGCGATTTCTACCGAGGGGAACGCGATCGTTATTTTTCAAGTTCAGGTCCACTGATGTAAATCTACTCTACAGTCTGGTTTATTTGTGGGACATTATGATTGGTCAGATCGCCTGTCAATCAAACTCCCTGTGAAGGGTCAGTTTCTTTTTGATATAATTTTTTATTCTCTTTAAACACACTGTTCTGTTACAAGTCTGTAACATTTCAGATGAATATTAATTATAAATGTTCATTTCCTGTCTAGCGATGTGTGTTTATGCTGAAATACCCCCCCAAAAAAGGTTTGTCTTTTCAAATCTTCTATCATGTGTCATTATAATTATTGAGTTATCATGTGTTTCATGTTTCACACTTCAGAAATGTGACGCAATTTCCAGTAAGGGAGCATAGTGAGCTTCGATGCTCCCTATTTTTGCGGTGCATTGTGGGATTTTTCAGGGAGCGGAAGTTCCATAGCACTGGAAGGATTTCATGATTGAGACTCCCTAATCAGTGCCCTGAATACTGAGCTGGGAGCTGATTAAGATGCACCCTATGACTCAGGAAAATGAAGAAACACAAACAAAAAAATTTATTACAGAACATACAGGTGACAATTAAAGAATCACATTGTTATCTTAGCAACATGCTAATGCTAAACTCCAGCAACTCCAATGCTGCCTAGACTTTTCTAGATCCATCATTTAGGGGCTATTCACACAAAAGTCTGTTTGTTTAATTAACAACAACATTTAGGGCCTGAAAATATAAACTTTTGAAAACAATACTGTTATCATCTCTGTGTAAACTACAGAAACACAAATTTGTGAAAACTGTGATGCCATTTGCATATGTATTACCTGTTCAGTCTACAGGTATGTGCAAACAAAAGAAAATGCATATGTGTGTAATATGTGTGTAGTGTTTCTTTATAAAGTGACATCTGTGCCTGGCAAGCATAATAAAGCTTATTTATTCGTTTTCGTGGATCCATGTAAACAGATATTGTTTTGACAATGCTGTACACAAAACTTTTCAAAAAGGCAAATGATCATTGTTGTCGTTGTGATATACCCTGAAGCATGAGATGCTACATAGTAAAAAAGTTAAATCAAGGTCTAGAGATACAAATTGAAAACACTGAGGCTGCTTTTTAGAACGCTGTGTCAATCGCAAGATCCTGCAAAACACGCAACCGCAACATTTAAACTTGTCTGTCTAGAAGAGCATGTTTACATAGAAAAACTATAGGAAAGCACTGGAAAAATACATTCTGTGTGAATGGCCATTAGTTAGTTAACTAGCTAGTAGGCAGTAGACAACAATGCAGCTAACTAGGTTTTATAACAAGGCCAAAATGTATTTAGATATATTCTGGTTGTCAAATGTTAGTGGATCATATACATAATCATACCATGTGGTTAAAATAAACAATATCCTATTGCTGAGCTTTGTTTTTCATACAGTGACAATAATAGCCAATTAGTTTTCTTCATAAAAACATGCTTTAGTATTTTCTCCCACAGTATAAATAAATCAGTACACATACTATAGTAAACCCACGGTTAGTTTTGTATTTACTATGATTTTACTACAAAATCATAGTTAATTTTGTGGTTACTATGGTTTTACTATAAAAACAGTTAAACCATGCTTATTTTAGTAAATGATTACCATGATTTGGCAACACTTTTGATTATCGAACACATATAAAGGTTTTCCCTAAATAAACTCTTAATTTGCGGCTTATTAGTTAGTAACTAATAAGCCGCATAACTAATAGTTAGTCAACTAGTGAGAAATGGTCCTTAAAACAAAGTGCTATCATTAGTTTTTGTAAGGGTTTGCTAGAACACGTGTGCAACAGAGAGAAACTGACTTTATACATCCACTAAAAATCACCAAAACACCACCTGATTAAAAGTCATAGCAAAGTTGGCTCAGAAAAGTCAGTTTATTTTCTAACAAAATAACATTCATAAGTGTTGCTTAGGTGTCTGCATACTTTTTGGGGCTGCTTTACACCTGCATAAACGTCTGCATGCTCTTTCTCAACTGGTTTTACATGCTTTCTGTAACTGCGTTCCAAGAGCGGATGACAGATAAACACACACATATACAAACACCGTTTCTGGAGAACAGTGATTTCATTGTGCACATGTTTCATTCAGAGGAACTGTAAACAAATGATTTAGATCACAACCAGGACCTTTGTATTTCCCCCGAAAGCTTTCAGGACTGTTTGTCAGGATAAGTATGTCAACTTTACCTATAAAACTTTATGACTTTATTAGAGTCAAAAATCAGCTCAGTTACTGGAGTAGTATGTAAAACATTAACCACCGTAAAAATGTTAAGCCGGTTGTTTTCATCGACTACACCATCAGATATGTGCATTCGTGTTCTCCTGGGACATCAACAGATGCACATTGACTTCAGGGTCAAAGGTTATCATAATTCATTGAGGCGGCCGTGCCTTTGTGTAGTCTTTGGATTCAAACAATTGATCTCCTGTTTCAAAGATTGTGTTCTGCGCTGCTTGGGGACTGGCCGTGTGTGATATTTCAGAATTACATTAGTTTAAGGGAAAGGGGAGGAAGCAGCAAGCAGTATTGCTCAACCAAAGGTCAACTAAATTAAGTTCAAAGATTCACTTCAGCTTTCTGCTTTCAAAATGAATTGCTCATTCAGCGTTTCATTAACACTGCTCCTTATTCATTTTTGTTCTCTGCTTTTTATTTATTTATTTATTTTTTTCTTATTCAGTTTCTTTAGGGACATACATGTCACTGTTTTAAGTCCTGGTGGGGCTTATTTTATATATATATATATATATATATATATATATATATATATTTAGCTGATTCAGAATTTTATTAAGAGGGGAAACAGTAGGCACATAATTAATTACGTTTGATTTTTTAAATTTAATTTATTTTTTAAAATTGCTTTTAGTAAATAATGTTAAGAAAATGTCAGCCAGTTTTTAAAGCAGGGTATATTTTTTATTTTAAACAAATAAAATAAAAATATCAAATGTATTCCTAACTATGCTAAACAGTGACAAGTTACTCTAGTTTTAGTTTTAATGATAATATCAAATTAATTGACATTGAATGCATTATATTAATCCTCCCTCCCAAAACACAAGTTAATTTAAAATATTAAGCATTATGTATAAGGTTGGAAGCATCCCATTTTTGCTAATAATAACACTGACAAATCAATCAGAATGTAAATATTATTTTGAAATAACTTTAAGAATCTTGTTGGGAAACTACATTCTGATTGCTGTTCAAAAATGATGAAAAACACTATGTATCTATTACATTAAGCGTCTATTAAAATAGACACTGTATATACAACTAAACTGTCTGTACTTCCTTGCCTTGGCGTATGAATAGTTTTCTCTCACAAAAAGATCATATGTTTCTTATACTCTAAACATAATAAATTCCGCTTTAGGTTTCAATTGACTAGTGTTGATTTCTTAAATAAACAGATTTGTCATTTCAATTGGACTATCATTACATTAATAAGCACCACAAAGCGCCTATTCAAGATAAAATATTCGGTTTTTGATCCACATTTCAACATAAGCAAAAAATCCCACGGGTGCTGAAAGTAACGGCACATTTCATGGAAATGCCATGTACTAAAATAAATACGCAGAGACAGAATCAATCAGCAGTGAGCTGGGAAGAGACATTCCTTGAGTTTTATAGGTTTTTCAGAATTCTTCAGACCTGATCAGCTTTAGATTGAATATGACCACGTTTCTGTATCATTTCATGTCTTGGCATCAGAAAGAGAGTTTGTCTTTCTGGTGAAATGGATTGAGCGAATACCCAGAAAACGTTGGCCCAATTGCTGCCAAGCTCTTGCAAAATACTTCATTTGTCCCACAGAAAAACAAGTGGGACTTGCCAAGGCCTGGGCCATTACATATCACAGTGACAAACACATAACCTGTAGAGACAGTATGGGAGAGGTTTTGTCATGAAGAGGACCTGTGCCAAAACAGCCCTGATAAAAAACAAGCCATTTTGATTTCCCTGCGTACAGTTAAAAGAGCAGAAAATGGCTTACAAACTGCTCTGTGTGTGCGGAACAGGACAAGGACTGCATCCAAAACAAAAAGCAGCAGCATGGACTTTCTTCCAAAGGAAATTGGTTTCAGACAAGCTTCGAAGGCACTGCAACATCAAGGTCTAAAACAAATTCAAATCAGCTTCACACACAATATTGTACGACTACAATGCTTAATTAACATGCAGTTAATTGCAATAAAATTCAAATGTTTAAAGTTGAAAGTTAAAATTTACATGAACTTTTAAGTGCTTTTTGATCCCCTTATAAGTAGGACTTAAGTACACCTACATATGTAATTTCATAATTGTTTTTGGTAAATATGGTAACTGCCGAATATACCGACAAACATTTATGGTCAACTAAAATATACTTTAACATCATTTCTACTGAAACTTGTATGTCATCTGTTTAAATATATATATATATTTTTAATGATACATTTAAAATATAATAAATTATAATAACTTGTAACTTTGAGTAACACAATAGAGTTAAACTTACAATCAATTACTTGTGCTTTAGTGTGTTATAGCCAACACATTACAATAGTGTTCAAAAGATTAAAACATGAATGTACATTAAATACAATCAATTTAAATTACTACAAAGTGCACTTTTTAGTGTATTAGTGTACTTTAGTGTACTTTAAGCATAATTATTCTCAAGGGCATTTCAGTCTGTTGTTGTGAAGCGCATTTCAATGCAAATTGTTTGATTTTCATATTGTCAATAAGGCACTTAAAACTTTTATTAGACATGAAAAGCAAACCTGCAGTTAGCAGCAAAGTGCTGTATCTCATTTCACATGCAAAAAAATGTTTATAGGGGAAATGTCTTAAAGGCATACAGCAGCATAAAACAGCTTGTGGAATTCTAAGGGTCAGAGAGTAATAGTCATATAAAACTAAATATAACTTTTTTGATTAAAAAAATCAGCATAAATGGGCCTTATTATAAACATTATGAGTGGACCTCAAGGAGAAAAATTAACTAGGAAAATCCACGATATGACCCCTTTAAAAATGAAACCCTGAGCAGGTGCCGAGGGAAGTAAGCGGTGCGGACAAGCACTTGGATGCATGTGAGGTTTTTTTATTAAGATCTTGTTTCATGCACGCTGTGCTGACGACGTGGAACAGAGTGACCGCAGCAGGTCTGCTCGAGTCCTGCATGATGAGGGAGCGGAGGCCAGCTGGAACAGCTCGTTGATAGTCGTGGCACTGGAAATGAGATTCAAAAACGCAGTCTGACCAGTTCATAAGCAGCACCGCCGCAGGCCTCAGCACCGCCCCGCGCACACCAAGTCACACTCCTCGCACACACTCACACTCCTACAGACACACGACGTCGTCATGCTCCAAGTCACACACACAGCCGCGAGCGGAAAAACACTCAAGCTCAAGTTCACAGGGTCATCAAACACAAGAAAGCCTCCGAAATCTAAAGCAAATAGACTGAGAATTCAACAGTGGATTCAGTTAGAGTTCATTTTCACACGCTTGGTCAAATACAGTTATGTTCATTAAGAAAACAAAAAAGAAAGAGAGCAACTCTTCCAGTCTTGTCAGTGATTAGGGCAGTTTTGTTCAGAACGCGCCGATGAATAGAGCCACTGCACAATGCCTGCAGGGCTAAAAGAGCTTCAGTTCTATTGCAACGTGTGGAGAGGTTTGTCTTTGCAAACACCTGTTGGATTGCATTAATCACCAATGCAAGACCAGACATGAGTGCAGGTGAACTGTGAATAAGAAGGAGAGAGAGAGAGAGAGAGAGACAGCTGACAGGTGCCTCAAAAACAGACGTATGTTAAAGGAGTGTGACTGGCTAGATTCAGGTTGTTTTCAAAAACTTGGCTGAAACTTGGTAGTTAGTAGTGATGCACATAGTAAAAAAAAAATCGGTAGTGTGAGAGTAGCTGCTTTCAAAACAGTATAATTTTACCCGTACGGAGCTTTTTTTTTTTCAGCGAGCTCCAGTGTAGCATGACAAAACAATACATTGTTGTTTATGTTATGCTGTAAAGAGCACAAAGACGTTCACACATGCAGTGATTTAGCAAGAAGGTACTGTGAGTGACTGCTTTATATGATTTGTCTTTGGCCACATACAGAAAAAAAAACCTTGTGTGGGGAAAACAGTGTCAGAAATTGTTATGATACATTATACACTGCTGCAATTTATACACAAGCACTTTCTTCCATCTAGAAATTTTAACTGGAAAAGCTGTTTTGTTATGAAAATGGAAGGATTTGTTAAGTTTTCCTGGCAATAAATGTCATTTAACTATGTAACTCCGGTAATATTAGTGCATCCAGCAGCATGAACGTCCATTACCACCAACAATAAAGGCACCGGATGATATTCTCTTATTAAATCACTGCATGTGTGAATGGCCCATTGCAACCAAATGGTTTGTTGGCTTCAAAAGGGTTAGATCAAATAGTTATTTTTAATGAAGTATTGTCACTATTCACTAATTAATTTAGCTCATCTCGCAGTTATGTTTCTTGAAGTCCCTGATAGCATTTTGCATTGTCTTTTTGTTAAAGACTGACATTCATCACACCTTTTTAAATTTTACTTTTTATATACACTACCTTTCAAATGTTTGGGGTCAGTAAGAGTTTACACACACACACACACACACACACACACACACACACACACATATGACATATAAATGATATTAAACTGATAAAAAAGATACAGTAAGAAACAATAAAAGATGCATTTACCATATTACAAAAGATTCTAATAAATGCTGCTCATTTCAACTTTCTATTCATCAAAGAATGCTAAAAAAAATAGTAAGCAGTACAACTGTTTTTTAATGATAACAATAAATGTTTCTTGATCAGCAAATCATCATATTGGAATGATTTTTGAAGGATCATTTGACACTAAAGACTGGAGTAATGATGCTGAAAAATCTGCATTGTGTCACAGGAATAAATTACATTTTAAAATATATTAAAACAGAAAAACAGTTATTTTAAATTGCAGTAACATTTCACAATTTTATTGTTTTACTATATTTTTGATCAAATAAATGCAGCCACGGTGAGCATATGAGACTTTCAAAAATATTAAAAGATCTTTTCAACACACGGTAGTGTAAACTCTGATATTTACTAGTTTTATTAATTGTATATAGTTTAAATATATGCCAAGATGTAACGTTCTATATTATTTACACTAAATGACGTGGCTCAAGTTCCTCCTTCAATGTAAGTCAATGTCTCTTTCATCAGTTTTAACATCAGTAATACCACACCTCAAGAAGTCACACGATTTGAGGGATCATTCATGTTTGTAGTATAAAGTCAGGAGTTTCTTCATATCCTTTAGTAATAGGGATTATGTAAAAATGCGCAATAGCAATAGTAAGATATTGCATTTACCAACATTCAAATTATGAGAGGATCTGTAAGTGTACTGGTATTTAGGTCTCTAGGTGATGACTGTCTTGTAAAAACTTGTAAAACATCACATGCGCAGCGCTAAGCTGCTTTCTGCTCCTGCCATCTCAAGCGTATGATCAAAATCCCAGGATATGTCTCCAAACAAAGCCTATAATTCAAGCTCACCACCTTAATAGAAACTCTGACTCTTTGCTTAGTTAATTGTTTTATATATATATATATATATATATATATATATATATATCTTGTCAAGAGGAAAATATTCTGCATAGAACCTTAGATTTCTTTTCCATAATATTTGAGGTGACAAGAAAAGAAAATCTCAGCTGCGTAAGAAAAACACGATCACACCTGCAGGCAGGATTATACCACCAGCAGAACTGTTCCAGACCACTCTCTAGGATCAGATCAATCCTGTGGTGTGCCTGCTTTCCGCGTAAGTCATTTAAAGAAGTTATATCACAGAAAAGTGGATTGTACTTGTTCTTCTATAATAAAAGGTTTTGTTGTACTATGTAGGCATGCTCTAACTTTAAGAGCTCAAAAGTACACCTAGACCTTTTATAGAAACTATAGCTGCACAGAGGGTTCATTCAGAAATCTCATTCAAAAATCAGTTAGATTACATATTAACATACTGTATGACCACCCACATTTACACATCAACTCTGTGTTTATCAGCCAAGTCAGGTAATAAGGAAAAAGCAGGTAGTATTATTCTCAAACAACAGAGGAAGTAATGATAAGAGTAAAGTCTGTCAAACCTTGCGTTGTTCCTAGCTGTGTGTAGCACCTGTAGCTCTGCACATCTGCATGAAAACAAGATCTAATATATATTACAACAAAATCTAACATGTTTTTAACTTTCAGAAACAACAACGACAAAATCTACATCACATTTAACAATTTCTGCTGGTACAAAGAGGCTTGAAAACCTAATAATAAACAACTAAGAAAGTTTGCTTTATCAAACTGTTTCGAACTCCCCAAACCAAACTTCATTTTGGCCTGATTCTGTTCAAAATGTTGTTGCACCAGTTTGTTCTTTGGTTTTGAAGTATATCAGGGCCTCGAAGGACCAGAAAAACAGCAGATGATGGTCATGCAAAAAACTAACTGTATAAATGGAAAAAACTGTCGGATATGGTATTAGTGCAGCATGTTCCACTTCTGAACATGAACATTTCCAAATCATCCCAGCCACAAAAGGCTGTTGACATATATGAATTATATATATTGTATAATATATATATATATATAAATACAAACCCGATTCCAAAAAAGTTGGGACACTGTACAAATTGTGAATAAAAAAGGAATGCAATAATTTACAAATCTCATAAACTTATATTT
>JAFVLL020041516.1:0-21046 GCA_021397915.2 Tor tambroides | reverse complement strand
AATGACAACTGTAATGTGGTGCAAGAGTCAATGCTGTGAGTGGGTGACCTCTGGTGGTGATTGTCCGGAAGAGCGTGGACCAGATTCGTGACAGTATCACTCATGAGGAATTTTAATAGAAACATTTGAGACAAGTTGAGAAAATAGATGCTTCGGATGAGGATAAAATTCTACAGATGGTTAAATCAACTTAACACATCAAGTCTCCTAAGCTGTGAAGTAATATTGTCCTGGATTTATTAAATGAGTATAGACATACCAAAACAAACACTCATGCACACTTTTAATACAGCAACCGTGTCAGTCAGTCACCACCAACATCTAATGAATCTTCTGTAATGTTTCTTTCTGCAGAGTTTAAAGCCAAACTGAAAAGCTATCTATTCGATTGTAAGTTCAGACTGTGTAAAACATTCTAAAATCCTTTCACTGAGACACTGAATTGTCAAGTGCTCCACATGTCTTGGTTATTTGCTTGTGCATGCAGTCATTGTACACTGTGCACAAGGTCACAGACTCATCTAAAAAATGATTTGCATCAAGAAATCCTTCTACATGTCTTGACTGCCATGAAGAAGGCACTCATTTCTGCACTCGCTATGCTCTGAAAATCTGTCAAAAAAAAGTCAATAATTCTTCCTCAACCCAGATCTCAAAAACACCCAGTCTCTCTCCCTCTCTTCCTCTCTCTCTTTGTTTGACATTTATGATGTGCTGTCAGCACAAGAAATGTACATACACCATGATGCAGAGATGCATACCTGGGATCAAGATAACCCCTTAAGCACTCAAAACTTCCTTCATGCCCGTGGCTATCGAACCAGGCCAGGAATGTGTGTGTATGAGTGTGAGTGTGCACGTATATGAAAATCAGCAGTGTGTAGCTCTTTGTGCTTTGCACGGATTGTCAGAGTATTAATAATGCATCACTAGGAAGAAAATCCTCCCCCCCAAAAAATTCCACATCTCTTTTTTTCCAGGTTTCAAAGTGCTCTGAAATAGTCTACACTCAGCTACATGTTATTGTCTGTGTGTAAAATGATTTTCCTTGTTTTTATGTGTATGTGCATTTTTTGTCTTTGTAATATTACTCACAAATAACAAGTAAGGAAACGGTGGTTTCAAGATTCGCTGGTCCATTTTCAGTATATGTAATGTCTGGGGGTAATTCAGTGAGCTATTGAAGAGATCACAGACCTGCCCTGCTACCAAGGAGAGTCATGCTGCCCTTGTTATGCATTATTAATTATATCTGTGACCTGAATATGGATAAAAATGCATAAATGATTCTGTTCACCACATTACTATGCACACAGAGCTAATATGCATTACATGTGATCATCATAACCCGATTCCACATAAAGACGTGGTTGGCTGCCAGTGATCTTTTTGCAGTAGATATACTATACTGTTCAAAAGTTGGGGGATTAGTAAGATTTTTTAAAATATTTTAAAAGAAGTCTCTAAGGCTCACCAAGGCTGCATTTATTTGATTAAAAATACAGTAATATTGTGAAATATTATTACAATTTAAAATAACTGCTTTTCATTTGTACTGTATATGTTTTTAAATGTAATTTATTCCTGTGATAGAAAAGCTGAAATTTCAATCTTCAGTGTCACATGATCCCTCAGAAATCATTCTAATATACTGATTTGGTGCTCAAGAAGCATTTCCTTATTATTACAAATGTTGAAAATAGTTGCTTCTGAATACTTTTATGGAAACATGATAATAGTTGGGGGGATTCTTTAATGAATTGGAGATTCAGAAGAACACCATTTATTTGCAATATTAATCTATTGTAACATGAATGTCTTTACTGTCACCTTTGATCTATTAAATACATCCTTTCTGAATAAAAGTATTAATTTCTTTCAAAGAAAAAACATCTTGCAGAGCCCAAACTCATGAACGGTAATGTATATGACCTGCCTGAGAGGAAATAAACTGACAATAAATGACAATGAATGTAAAAAAATATATATATTAATTAGTAATCGTCATACATAATAATGACTGCTGTTGAGCTGTTGAATTACACATTTACATGATAATCTGCAAAGGTATCTGTCTTTTTTGTAATATATAACAAGGTGACTTTTTTTTTTTTAATTTATTGAATTGCATCTGCTCCATCCCATAATGCTAATCTTTCTCTTTCCAGGTGCTGGTAGCGATGCTGCAACTGCTCAATCTCGAGCTAAAATAGCAGCTGCCGCCCGACAGAGAGACACCAGCCACAATGAGCTGTACTACGAGGAAGCAGAGCACGATAGAAGAGTCCGAAAGCGCAGAGCAAGGTAAGAGAAACCAGAGGGATAGAGTTTGTAAAACAAGAAGTATGTGATACAGAGCATGCAATTAAATTAAAGAATAGAGTTGTGGTTCGAATGAAAACTACTGCAGCTTAATATGCAAGATTTTCTCCTTCTAGGCTGGTGGTGGCAGTAGAGGAGGCGTTCACACACGTTAGACGACTGCAGGAGGAGGAGAAAAAGAAGCCGCCGGGAGATGAAATGGATCCACGTGAGGCAGCGCAGGCCATCTTCCCCTCCATGGCTCGAGCACTGCAGAAATACCTGCGCACCACCCGTCAGCAGCACTGCCACAGCATGGACAGCATTCAGGCCCACCTGGCATTCTGCATTACAAACAACATGACTCCAAAGGTGAGACAATCACAGACACAACATAGTGTGTGTGGCATGACTCTAAACTTCTCCTAATTGACACTATCAAAAATTGTCCTCAAATATATATGCATAACAGGAGTCATACTTAAATCTTAAATTTACACCTAAATATTTTTTAAGTATTCGAATTGTATGTACAATTTACATCGATTTGTATTACACAGTTTTAACATAAACTAATAAACTAAATGTGATGCATATTTATCAATCATAAATGAAACAGGTAAAAACATTACATTTCTGTAAGAGCACTAATAAACTGAATTTGTTTTAAATACATAACCAGGTTTATATATTTAGCCTCAATAAATCCTATTGGTTTCAATCCCATACTCACAACTAATCAAATATTTAAACCATTAATGTTTAACTGAATATATTTAATTGTTTTCCCAATTTTATCAACAGTTTAGTTTTCATAACAGATTTACACTGATCCTAAGCAATTTGAATAAATGCATTTTGAAAATATGATTATATATATATATATATTTTTTTTTTTTATTACATCGAGCACTGGCACACAAGTATTGTATTGATTTTAAGTCATTGACTTCTGTGTAAATGGGCAAATGTTAATGACTTCAAGTTATAACATCAGCATAAACACTACTAAATAGGAGCGTGTTTTACCACTAAATGTAACCTCAGACTCCAATGAGGAATAACATTTGAAATTAAATTGAATTATGTTTTATGAGAACAGCTGTATGCAAATAACTAAGCTGTTGACTTAATTTTTAGGACAACATCCATTGTAACTTTAAAATCCACAAATTTACTATATTATCTGCAGAAATAGAATATTTTGAAATCTGACAGTGAAAACAGAATTTGAAAGCTTACAAAATCTTACTGTTAAAGATGATATCATACAGTTCTGCAGCCATGATTTCAAAACCTTGAAGACTAACTTGCCATGGGTTGCCTCAAGATTTTCCTGTGGGTTTTTAAAAAGGGTTTTCAATTCAAGAGTAAAGCAAGATGGTAAATATAAATTGATGATACTCGGACATTTTGAACGTAAATTACACGCACCCATGCTGAAAATGTGAATTTTGAAGCATAAATTTGCATATTATGATTGTTGAGGTAAAAAAACAAAAAAAAATTGTATGTACAGAGAAGTATGTCTGAAGTATTTGTAAAACAGGAGAACCCGGATGACCAACTACTTGTGTGATGCACATTCAATGGATAATTTACTATCCTGTTTTTAAACAGTCACAAAGTACGTTTCAAAGCAAATATAATACCTACTAGACATCTTTATTTCTATAGCATTGTATACCATAGAGATTGTCAAAGCAGCTTTACAGTAATAAACAGGACAGTTCTCCACTGTGCTAAAAGAACGAACACATTGTGATATTATGGAGGGATACTGTATGTGATTTTGGATACAGCTTCTGTCTCACTTATTACTGGTATGTTATGAAAATTCAAATCTAGTTCTTTTTGGTGTTCATTTTATTTAAAAAAAAAAATCATTCCCAGTCCCAAATATTACACAACTTCTAATCCAATAAACCCACTGTAGGATACTAGCAGACATCAGTGAACAGACATGGATACTGTTGTTCCCTGCTAGGCATTTCTGGAGAGCTATCTGATGGCTGGACCCACACTGCAGTATACGAGGGAGTGCTGGCAGACCCGGCAGTGGACGCTGGTCAGTGAAGCGTCGGTCACCAGTCCCCTCCGTCACGGCTCTGAATTCCAGCTCAAATCATCTGACTTCAGCTTAGTGGTCACCAGCAAAGCTATCCCTCACCTCAAACTCAGTGAGGAGTACGTCCACCCCAAGTCCCACAAGTTTATACTACAACTACAGTCCGAGACCTCCGTCTGATGGATTCGGTTGCTTTTGTCTGTTTGGTTTTTCTACACATGTAAATTTTGGACTAGTACTATTTTGTTTGAAATTCTTTTTCACTTTTTCACAGTTTATATATGGCATTTTACATAATGGATGTATTTTGATACTATATTTGTTGTTACCAAGAACACAAGAGGGGAAAAAAACAAACAAAAAATATATACATGTACTGTATGTGTCTGATTACCTAGTGCTGACTGGTGTGATTGTGTGTTTGTGCTGCTTGTCTGTATGTTTCCTTCTGCAAATGCTAATTGCGTACTGTGATAAGCATCAGACTGAGGCATCATGGGTAAAGGTTTTGCAAGTAGATATTGTTTAGGATATCTATGTTTGTGAGACTTTTTTTTCCATAGATGAGCATGAGAGCTGGATTCTGGAGTCAGAAAGATCAGTCAGAGAGTCAGATATATCAATGCCATAAGAGTGGTATAATAGCCAAACATACATATGATCATTTTCAGCCTGTTGGATTTTTTGATTTCTACCATTTTTATGTGTTGAGAAGAAAAATGGGTAATATATTGTGAGAAAAAAAAACAGCCTTTCCTTTGTGAATAATAAATTGTGGTAATTAAATTGTGAATAAGGTATTTTTACGTTTCATTTTTTTAAGTGTGTGTGCATCATCATTAAAACAACAACTTGTGTTTGTAAAATTCAAGCCCATTAATGCTGCCTAAAACATTTATAAACCTTGCTATTGACTGTGTTTTTGTCCAAGCTTGATGTTTTTTTGCTTATGAAGCAAAAACAGGAAAAAAACTGTCATGGCTTTTTTTACTGCTCTAGTGACGTTTTCCACTAAGGTTAATATATGATTTTTTTGTATTTAATGATAAAGAACAATTATGTTTTATATTATTTCTACATTTTCTAGCTATGTTACAGCATATATTTTCCCATTGCATATTGTAAGTTCTGTCCTATCTGATCATACAAACCCATTCCATTCAGTTTGTCAGGAATTATCAACAATCTATGCCATAACCCGTTACAAGCCACAAACCTGCTTCAAAAAATATTTATTAGTGTTACGTTAATAAAGGTGAAATATTGTAGATTTATTTTCCTGAAGAAGCTGTTTGTATCAATAGAGAGAAACTCTGCAGATCCTCTGAGCATAACTTAAATTGAACAAAAGAGGCACAAGAAGTTTTTCATGTATTAAACTGAAAGTTCAATGTAAAAAATTCCTTTAAAGAAGAGTCAATGCTTTGCTTAATTGTGTCAGTGTAGTGCAAAGCCTTTGGAAGACCTAGCTAGAGGTAATTAATAATTTCTCTGGGCAAAAACATTTAAAATATACCAGATTTTGCATTTCAGATGTAACTTTCAGTGTTTTGCTCTTGAGTGTAATAAATAGTGGAACTGTTTTCTAGTAAGACTGGTCAAAGAGCAAAAGGGCGTTTTGTGCCAATTTTTTGACTGTATAACACTTCATGTTGAACAAAAGTATTGGGTATTTCTTGCATCATATGTTCAGCAAGAACATGCTATGATTTGTGGTGAATTCTTAGTCACTTTCAAACTGGAATTTCTTATGTTTTTCAGTTACCCATATATCTGTATGTATATATATATATATATATATATATATAAATATGGAATATTTCATGTATTAAAAATGTGCGTTATGTAAATATTTATTTATTAGCGTATGTAGTTTACAATCATTTTGTGTACACCTCTGCATGTGCATTTATGTTTTATTACTGTAATCACCATAATTTCCACTGTGGATACAAAATATAAAATTTTGGACAGCTGAATTGCATTGAAATGGATTGTTTAGATTTGGCTGAAATGATGCACAGGGCATGGTGATTTCTGATTAATAATTGAGCAGCCCAATCATTCTCACCAAAGTATGAATTTAATTTTTCACATGCCAACTGTCATTTTTATGTTCAGTAATTGTTTGATTGTATGCATATTCCTTTTTAGTTTGCAGTTTATTTTCTGTAACAAATACTGTATATAATGTCATTTAAACTAGAGCCTTAAGTATCTTACTGAAATGATTTACTTAAAACGATGGAACGAATTTGTAAATCATGCGCATGATTTACCTTTTTTTCCCCCTTGCATGTCATGTACAGGGCTCCGTAAATTCTATGGGGCAGTTTCCCAGACAGGGTTTAAATTAAGACAAGAGTTTAAGCTTAGCATAGTTGATCATGGTTTAAAAATATGGCCTTCTGAAACACAGATTAAGTCCAGATTACTAACTCCTGGACTATGGAGTCCTGAACTAAAATAAACTAGATTCATTTAAAACCAACTGTGCTAATCTGAATTAGCATGAGGTTGCATGAAACATGGAATGAACCAAGAAAAGCTTAAAAATGTATGGAACTGAGAAGCAAATCCGAGGAAAACAATAGCAGTGGAAAAAAGACTGCAATAAAAAAAATGTTACTGAACAAGAGAAAACTTTTTTAAAGCAAGCAAAGTAAACTGCACACATCAGGTGTCGAATAAAAGATCAGGAATGCATAGAAATCTCTTTGTAATGAATTCTTGCATAAATTCTTGCAATCAGCTGTTGTTGTCAGTTTTGCAACATATTTATTATTATTATTTATTATGTTATACGTAAAGCAGCTGTCTTAGAGAAAGAGAGAGTGAGTCATGGTCAGAATTATATTGGCACCCTAAGAAAATATGAACAAAGAAGGCTGTGAAAATAAACCTGTATTTTTTGACCTTTTGACCTTTCAAAAAAAAAAGTAAATAAATTTTTTTTTTTCAACTTTTCAACAAAATCCCATTATGATAATATCTTATTCTCTAATACACATTGGCCACGATTATTTGTAGTTCTAGAAATTATGAGTAAAAGCTCTGAAAATCTATATTCCCGTTTTTTTTTTTTTTTTCTTTTTCTTTTAGGAAAATGAAATTTTCCAGCCATGACTTTCTGTTCCACAGGATTATAAATATGAGGAACACAAAGGCCAAATTCCCTTTATCGTCCATCACAATGAGAAAAACAAAAAACAAAGAATAGTTCTGATGTGCAGTATCAGATTGTTGAGCTTCACAAAATATGAAGTCATGAAAATAGCACAAAATAGAAAATCAAAAAGAAAAAAAATATGCAATAAAAGAGCTAAAGCATTGAACATTTCCATTTCCACCATTAAGACAATAATTAAGGAGTTCCAATCAACAGGAAATGTTACAAATCTGCCTACAGTATATTGTCTGTGTCTATATTGTCTTAATGCAATGTGAGGAAGATAGTTTGAGTGGCCAAAAACTCTCTAAAGATCACAGATGGATAATTGCAGAAAATAGCTGAGTCTTGGGATGAGAAAACCTTATAATGAGCCGTGGTTGGATCTTCCAACAGAACAATGATCCAAAATGACCATCAAAATCAACACAAAAATGACTCACTGAACATAAAACAAAGGTTCTGCTATGGCCGTCCCAGTTCCCTGACCTGAACCCTATAGTAAACTGAAAAGAAGAGAGTATCAACATGGAGCTGAAGGATTTGGAGAGACTCTATGAAGGAATGGCCTCTGATCTCTTGTGAGGTGTTCTCCAAACTCATCAGGAGGAGAGACTCATAGCTGCTAAATTGGCAAAAGGAGGTTGCAAAAAGTATTGAATAAAAGGGTGCCATTAATTGTGGGCAATAGGTATTGGAGAAAAAAACATTTATTTTAAGTTGTGTTTTTTTTTTGTTTGTTTGTTTGTTTTGGAATAAAAAATCAAAATGGTTACTATTTTCACGGGCTTCTTTATTCGGGTGCTAATAATTTTGATATATAAAGACTGGAAACACAACGTTAACCTGAAGTCAAACCTGCTTCCTGGTAGGTTTAATTTAAGCCTCAATTTAGTCCTGAAGTTGCTTTAGTCGTCCTCAAGGAAATCAGCCTATCAAATTCTGGATTAGACTAAGACTATTTAAAACCATGACAGAGAAAGCAGATTTCTGTTAATCTGGTTTAAATGGCCATTTTAGTCTAGGTCTAGGCTTAATTTCTGTCCAGGAAATGCCCCTATGTCTAATTGTAGTTGGGAATTAATCAGCTTAAAGTATCTGCTAATTATATTTTAAAATATGCACACATTTACTATTTTTTGTATGCCCAAAATGATCCGTGTCTTATCACATACACTTAGAAATTACATGGATCATGTGAATGAGACCATATTTTAAATTCAAAATGGCGAAATTTGAGGAAAAATGTTGAGTGATTTGCATCACTGGATATTACTGTTAGTCGTTTAACATTTATATTTTAAAACAGTTGTCAAAAATGAAAAGTTTCGCTACTTCAGTCTTTTTACCTCACTCTCTTTCGATGTCAAACTTGATGCTTTGCACTGGAATTCATGCTGTGCTTCTTTGAACAGTAAACCCCACCTACTTTGATTTGAATGGCTATCTTAATCTTTTTAACACTGACAAATGTTGCCAGACTGCTTAGGCAGACCAGCCCCCCATGTGGTCCTTCCCACATAGCAAGCGATCTTGGCCCAAATGTGGCCTCAAACTGGCACCGCTGGCTTCTTGTCGACAATGGCATGTACTCTTTCAGCCAGAGATGTGTGGCAGTGATGGCACAGCATGGATCATGGCAAACAATATGAGGGCCGATTGTTGGTGGGAGGAGTGTGCCCCAGATCAGTCCAGTGATCATGTGGCCCAAATCAGGCTTGTGATCTGACAGCATATTATGTGACCCACGATAAACAAGATAAATAAAATATTGCAAAAAAAATATTACAGAAATTTTAATGAAGTGTAGTATTTTTTAAATTTAATCTTTGAAATGGCAAGTCAAAACAGAATGAAACATATTATAGTACAAATAATCTTAGAATCCTTACATAGAGAGAGAGAGAGAAAGAGAGAGAGAGAGATCATTTATCATGCAAAATTTATTTGGTTTACCATGGGGCACATAAATTTATTAATATGCTGTCATGCACAAGCATTAAATAAAATGATCATAAAAGTATTTTATTTTTATTCAAATCATTGGTATCCATGTGATGCTTTGTGTGAGGAACAGATCCAAATTCAAAGATTCAAACCATTCATCAGCGATATCATGTAACTCCTTCCTCTGTGGCTATAGTAACAATTTCAAAATTTGCCGCTAAGAAGTTTTACAACAAGTTTTACGGCAGCGATATCAAACGCTCAAGGAGGTCTTACGGGTTTGGAACGACATGAGGGTGAGTAATTAATGACAGAATTTTCATTTTTAGGTGAACTATCCCTTTAAATGATTGCATAATACTTTCATTTCATTTGGCACATGCCGGTTGTCATTTTTATGGTCAATGGTCATTTGACGGTATGCATATTCCTTTGTAGTTTGCAGTTTAGTTTCTGTTGTAAATATTATGTCAATCCTGTCATATAAACTAGTTTCATCTTTGTTATGAATAGTTGACTGAAACAGGCTAGCTAACAATTCTATAAAGCACATACAGTATTACATATTATCGGTAAGTGAACAGTGTTAAAGTGGGGATTTTGGAGAGAGCAGGGCACCTGTGTGTGTCATAATTTAGTCGTATGGAATGAACTTGGTGAAGGGAGTAAAGAAAGGAAACTTTATTTCCTCAGTATCTTCACCTGGAATGTGAATGACAACGCAACATGGCGTACATCATTATACTTCAGCCTTATAAAAACTCTGACTTAGAAGGCTGGTCTCATCTTAATACATTAAGTAAAAGTCACTACCTTCAGGGTCCATAAAGGCAGCATGTTTTGTAAAGTTGAGAGAGGGGGTGTGTCACTTGAACTGTAGGCTAGAATGCATTCATTTGAATCTTCACCAAATACCAGATGATGGCATCTCTTTCTTTTAAATTTTTAGATAGACCAAACCACTGTCCTGTTAATGTTTTTAATGCTTCAATATGTGGGATCATCACCTTGTCCTGAGGCAGCTAGGATACAGCACCACCTATCAGTCATAAAGACTTTTACATTTTTCACCTAATGAGTGATTTTTCACACTCTTTCACATAAGGACTATCAGCATGGCTGCGGCCTCATGCCCATGACTGAATCACAGCCATGCTGATATACAGCGATATCACACGGCTACTCAACTAGGTAGCGTATTCATGGATCTGTGTATACCAGGGTTGTCAAGCTCAGTTTCTGGAGGGCCGCAGCCCTGGAGAGTTTAGATTCAACCCTAATCCCTAATGCACCTGATCTGGTCCAGCTAATCAAGTCATTCAGGCTTCTTTAAAAACTACATGGTATGTGTGTTTGACCAGGTTCTTCATGATCGATAGGTGGTGCTGTGTCCTAACTGCTCTGCTTGACACCCCTCACTTATACTGAGGTAAGGGTGTAGTGTTTTTTATGTGAAAAAACAATGTCATTTTGATTATCAAAGGTGACTTTTAAGTGATAGAATTAGTGCCTGCAGGGGTACTTTAACCAACATCGGAAAGAATATTAGAATATATTTAATACTTTTTGAGTTACGGGCATGCAAACTTTGGGGAAAAAAAAAAAATTCACCACTGGCATATAATGCAACAAAGATTACTAAAGTTAACATATAGACTTATCAAACTGTCATTTTGAACACCCTCCATCCCACACTGGAATTTAATATTTTAGCTTTCATCACTATTAAAGTTTGTCTTTCTTCAGAAAGCAAATATTAACAAAATCAAAAATTTTACCTTCTGATTTTAAGTTTCTGAAATTTAGTTGATGTGACATAAAATAAACCCTTTTGCTTTCAAACTTTTCAATCAATTGGCCTAGACTAGAGCATACTTTTCATTTTCCATTTTGTACTTTGTTAAAAAAAATATACTTATCGAAACCATGTAAGCCTCATTTGAATTTTCACAAAATCTTCATTTAATCCTGGTAAAAAACCTTTGGATCAAGGCCAGAAACTTTGCATGCAAGCACATTTTGCAAATATTTATTAATATTTGCAAACAAGTAATATTATCTCCATTATCAGTGATTGTCATGGACCACTGCTAGCATAAATAAAGTTTTGTTGGTCTTGCTGGTTTTCCTGTGAACACCTTTTCTCAGATCTGTTTCTTTCTATTGTACAAACAGAGCACACCCGTGAAGAGAGAGATGCTTTTAGATGATATCTTTTTGATATTTACAGTATTATTTTTCATGATTATTTATGTATCATGTTCATGTGTATATATAATAGCTATATGGAATACAATATAATAATAATCATACAGCACAGCTTTTTCAAGTGTGAGTTAAGGTCACAATTTGTGCTGCTCTTATTGTCTTGCCAATGTCATTCCCGTTCTCCACTACCACCTTTAATAACAGGTTTTTCATCAGATAGTTTAGATAATTTGCCTTTAGATTACAGAAAAATCAAATACCAACCTAATGGACAAAAGAAATTATTCTTTGGCAACATTTCTGGGACCTGCGTTCAAATCCAGACATAACATACTTTTTAAATAATTTTTTAATGTAAACCTAAAGGGGTAGTTCTCACAAAAATGACAATTCAGGTATTATTTACTCACCCTTGTGTTGTTCTAAAGCTGTATGACCTTATTTCTTTTTTGGAGTGAACTATTTATTTAACACAACAGAAATTTTAAAAAGGCTGCCAGCTGAAAAAACAGCAGAAACAAACTTTAACTTGTTTCTTATAACAAACATAATGTTTTTGTTCATGCATATTTTACTTTTTCACAACAATTAGTTTAAACATTTTTTAATCATTCATATAAAGATATCCTGATAAACACATAAAATTAAAAAAATTAATAAATAAAAAAACAACAGTGAAGAAATAGAAAAATGCACCTTATACACATTGAGTTTTTTATATATGTAAAAATGTACACAGATCTTTACTGCTCCATGATAGTAGGGCAAAGATGGGTGTTTGATTATCGTTTTGTCTTGAGCAATTGTATTTTCACAGTACCACCCAAAGATTTGATCTTTTTTTTGAAGATTTGATCTTACTGACAGAACAGGTTCTTAATATAGATGCAATAATATACTATATATGTTTATATATATATATATATATATATATATATGAGAGCAGACAATTAACTTTTGCTGCTTATTACTTTTTAGGTTCATCATAAATAGGTTCATCATGCCAATGCTGAGAAGTCTTCTGCTTTTTTTCATTGTGTTCTCTATGGGGAATGCATAAGGTAAACATAACATTTATTTGTGAAAACCCTCACAATTCCATTTGAAATGCTTGTTCTGCCAAACCTTTGATGTTTTGTGGCTTAATGGAGACAAATTGCAGAAAATATTCTTATATTTTAAGAGTATTTCTTATTCCTTCTTAAAGAGGCTGTTTGATTTAGTTTACCAATAAATGTTAATTAATGCATTAACTATCAAACATGTATTAACATGTAGTTAAGGCTGCCGTTATTCATGTGTGAATCCATAGGACTCCAGTTGTAGTTAAGGATAGCTCTTCATTATTTCTTGATTAGTTAACGCCTTTAATAATCATTAGTATATGATGAATTAATTATTAATTTAGGCATTAGTACATGATTATTCATGTACCCTTATTTTAAAGTGTTACCAATATGGTACTGAGTAATATTTGAGAGATCTACAGTGTCAGCACACAATCACTTAAACATGAAATAAGCTATGTAAAATAATAATAATAATAATAATAATAAACTATTATTATTATTATTGACTTGAACTGCTTTATTAAGAGAGACAATATTTTTTACAGTGCATTCCTACACTGTAAAAAAAAATGTTGTTTCAACTTAAAAAAAAAAGTTTAGTCAACTTGAAATGTTAAGTTGTGCTATATGACAACTTGGATACTTGAGTTGACTAAATTCAAAATTTTAATGCAGCACTAACACTTTTATAAGTTGAAACATTTTTCTGTTCTTCAAAGTAATGTTGTCAACACACTTGTCTGGTGGAGTTTGGGTTCCTTGTCACGTTGCCTTGCTTATTTGGGGTCTGAAAGACACTTAACTTAACTCAGAAATGTGTCATCATGCTCTTGAATCCATTAGTTGTTACACCACCACCTGTGCTTGTTCAGTTTGACATGGGTCCAAGAGTACAAGAAGTGGTGCTAATATACACTGACGGTGTGCTGTAGTACTACTAGAAATCATGATGATGATGAATTGATAATAAATGACACAAGCCTAAAACTGTAATATACACTGTGAGTTTTTAAAATCTTAAGGTGTGCTAGAAATGGATAGTGCTCATGAACGACTGCTGAGACTGAGTATTCTTACCCAAAACTGAATGGACGCTTGGACCCGGTAATAGCATTCATTATGTCACAAATTAACAAGCAGATATGGCTGAACAAAAGTCTTAAAGGGGCACATTTCACAAAGAGCAAAAAAGCAATGGATATTTCCAAAAAGTTTAGTATATATAGAAGAAATGGACTATAATTCATATTTATGCTAATTCATTTTTTTGCTCCTTGCCTTTCAAATCCTCTTTCAAGTATGGGAAGAGAATTTCCCTTATGACTAATATTTAACTTGACTATAAATAAAATAAATATTTAATTAAGATAATATTGTTTTTTTGACAGACGCATCTTAATCCATTCTCCCATATTTGAATTTGGATTATGTACACAAGTCCACAGGTCAAACAATTACATTCTGTGTCATCCTCATAACTTATACACTTGACTTCAAGTAAAGTATAAAAGCAGGGCTCTTACTGGAACTTCAAAAAAATCTTCCTGAGATTCTGAAGGCAACCACCTGAAAACCAAGGTGAGTTTTTAGCACAGAGACCTACTGAATAACTTTGTCTTTAAAATACATTGAGAATCGTCGAGTGCAGACAATGAACTTTTGCTGCTCATTAATTTTCAGGTTCATCATGGCAATGCTGAGAAATCTGCTGCTTCTTTTCACCGTGTTCTCCATGGGGAATGCAGATGGTAACCAAGAGATTTATTTATATAAATCCTCATTATTCCATTTTAAAATCTTGTATTGCCAAACCTTTTGCATCTGGAAAGGGATAGAAAGAAATATACATAATTCTGTTTAATACACATTATTCTGTCTCTTTCCATAATAATAAGAGTAATGATACGAATATTACAAGACTAACATTTATGTACTGGATACAGTTGATATAGTTGAAAAATGCCCCTATGGATGGACAAATTTTGGAGTCCAGTGCTACAAGTTCTTCTCTCAGTCGGTTAACTGGATCACAGCAGAGGTTAATTTTAATTTTTTTTTTAAAGTAAAAATTCCTTTACAACATATTTTGTTTGAAAATGACTTAATGTTTTTTTGTTTTTTTTGTTTTTTTTTAAAGTAATTTACACGTTTTGCTAAAAAGACTATAGTTTGTATTGACAATAAAAAATCTGTCTCTTTAGAGAAGCTGCCTGAGTTTGGATGCAAATCTCGCATCTGTGCACAATAAACTGGAAAACGATTTTGTGCTGAGTCTGTTGCCTTCTTCTTCCACACGTTGTTGGCTTGGTGTTCATGATGGTGTACAAGTAAGTTATATTGTGTGGCCTTTTTTTGGTCTGGACTTTGTTTGTCTAGAATAGAATTTCTAAAGTTTCTAATGAAGACTTCTTCAAAGCCAAACTAAATGACATTTCTTTTATGGAGTCTGAGTACAGAAGAGCACTATTTTAATCACTGTCTTTGCTCTTTAGGAAGGAGAGTGGTTGTGGAGTGATGGAACTCCATATGACTACACCAGCTGGTGCTCTAACGAGCCTAACAATTTGGGTACCGAGAACTGTGGAGAGATCAACTGGACCTGTAAGAATGCATTGTGTTTTTTTGCTTTCAATGATTATTTACAATCCTATAATTTCATATCAAAAAGTTAAATAAAATGGCTCATTTTCTAACACCACTATAATGATCAGAATAACTTATTTCATTTTTCCACCCTACAGCTAACCGTTGCTGGAATGATATAACCTGTTTAACTTTAATGGGCTATATTTGTGCTAAAGACCTGTGAGATCATATGCAGTCATCCTGCTCCACAGTTACTCTGTTTGTACTACATTTAAAGTTTCTAATCTTCTCTTGACAAAATGTTCTCAACTTTAATCTCTTCTCAATACTGATCCTCAAATCAATAAAAGCATTGAAGCAAAGCTTGTGTGTTGTGATGTTAAATCAAAATCATTTATAACATTATTGTGAGAATATGGTTATTAGAAGGCCATTAGGCTTTTTCACTACGTAGATAAAAAAAAAAAATCAATTAGCATTTGCAATTCTAATGCAATTCTCAGGAGTAGATAAAAGATTAAAAGTTTGATTCATATAAAAACAATAAAATACACCTTAGTCATAAAGAGCTTATTGGGAATGCAGTGTCAAAAAGAATTTATGACAACAAATTGAATTAAACACTACTGCATTAAATATCTGAACAACACATTTAAATTACTATAAAATATTTAATGTGTTGATTTATTTGTAATGAATTACTGAGCCTTTGTCCACAAAGGCAATGCTCTTCACATAGAACATTGTTTACACTGAAAGCCATTTAAATAGGTTAAATGTATATTGACTTAAACTGTTTGATTAAGAGAGTCAATTGGTGCGACAGGGTCCCTACGCAGTGTTCACTGCTCCCTACTAAGCACAGGATATCCGTTAAGTGGACTTCACTGACAATAATCGCTCATTTGAACACATTAAAATACATGCAACATTAAAGCTATGTATCTAATAAATATAGTCAAAATGTAGCTATATGTTTAGACTGTTACAGATTGTAGTGGTTTCATCTCGTGCTCTTTCTTTCCCACACGCAGTCTCATTAGCTTTCCTGAGGTAAATAAAGAAAAATAAAAAATGACAGAGCCTCAGCTGTTTCTCGCCGGTTTTACTTAGTTTCACTATTCATACAATACAATATGTAAATGTACCTCATCGCCATAACCATTCATAAATGCTCTAGTTTGTATAAAAAAGTTTAAATGAAAGAAAAAGTATAATTAGTAGCCTAATCACTGTGTTAGCACTAGTCTGTCAATCAACACGACAGAATGAAGCAGGCAGGCCTGACATGTCATGATGTTATTATCACTATCAATGAGGATGAGTTCAGAAGGCTCTGAAGCGAGTAAACATAAAGAAAGCAACTAATTATGCGGTATTTAGCTGCATCATGATTAGCTTGATGGTTTGTTCTGCAGCAATTAACTAGTCTCTTGCTACATCAGTGCTTCCCACCTGTTTTAACCGTCATGTTGTGTTTGACACGGACAGGATTTTGTTTTCCCGAAAATGCACGTTAATGTTGTGCACATACATTTGCTCACATGGGCAGTGTTTAATTTTTTGTAAATTGCGAGGTCTCCGAACAATGCGGGGTGACCGACTAGGTGATCAGAGGTAATGGAGCAACTTAAGTGATTAACTTCTTGCATCAGTTGCTTTTATCGTGTCAGCATGTACTTGCACCGCCTGCTTGGATTTGTTTAGTAAAATATAGGTTTGTGTATGTTTTATTTAATCTATAAAACCGTTTCTTTGCTTTTTATCACTTTATTTTATGCAAAGCAAACAGGGACGCGATACAGAGACTACGACTACAACTACAACTACAGGGACGTCAACTAAACGAGTCAATTAGTCAATCAGTATCCACTTAGAAGTAGTTTATTACCGTGGAAATCAAACCTTCAAAACCAAGTTTTTTAGACAAATATATTTAAACAATACAATTTATAATATACACACAAATACAGTAGGCTATGCATGTACATATACAACAAATGCAAGATATACACAAACACATATACATTACACACTGAAGTGGCCTACACATTAAACAAGGAAGTTGACTTTATGGAGATCATATGTATGCATAGTATACATAATGTGGATTTTGTGTGATGTAGCCTATGTTATGTTAATTGTATATTTTACAGCATAGTGTATCGGTTGCAGTTCAGCAGCCTGATGGCCTGAGGGAAGAAGCTGTCCCGCAGAAGACTGGTGAGGGCCTTGATGCTGCTGTAGCATCTGCCTGATGGTAGCAATGAGAGGAGTCCGTGTTGTCTGCAGATTTAATGATGACGTTGGAGCTGTGTGTGGCCATGCAGTCATGGGTGTAGAGAGAGTACAGGAGTGGGCTGAAAACGCAGCCCTGGGGAGCTCCAGTGTTGAGGATCAGTGGGGTGGAGGTCTTGATACCAGTTCTGACCACCTGACGTCTGCCTGACAGGAAGCCCAGTATCCAGCTGCACAGCGAACTGTTTAAGCCAGAGCTCGGATTTTCATATCAAGCTTAGATGTGATATATGAATACTAGTGATATAACACTATGGTGTTAAATGCCTAATTTCCTACTTTCATTATCATTGTATATTTACAGGGGATAGATGTTATTGATATTATCATTGTTATACATGCTTTTTCATGAAATATATGCACGCTACAGGTCAGCATGAACGTCTTTTTTTATTGGCACTAGAGGACGGGGATTCGCCAAATCTGGCTTGTTCCAGCACAAATTAAGCCCTGCACACAGGGTAGCCCATACCAACTTTACTGAAAAAATGTTACTTTTAATTTTTGTAACTTTTCCTCCACCTTTCCTTTTAAAAATGACTGACCTTATCAACTTGTTTCCTTTAAATTATCACAGCTATTACGTTGAATATGAAAAGTCTGCATGTGTCTTCATGTGTTCACTCC
Source organism: Tor tambroides (assembly GCA_021397915.2). Lineage (NCBI taxonomy): Eukaryota > Metazoa > Chordata > Actinopteri > Cypriniformes > Cyprinidae > Tor > Tor tambroides. Next base: position 2,772 of record JAFVLL020041516.1, on the reverse strand, counting down.
GGACTTAAATAGACAATTCACGCAAAAATGAAAATTCTATCATTTATTTACCCTCATGTCATTCCAAACACTTTAGTTCATCTTCTGAACACAAATGAAGATTTTTTTAATGAAATCTAAGAGATTTCCGTCTCTCCATTGACAGTCTTGAGAAGTAAGTTGTCTAAGTATTTAAAGTATGTATATGGCAACATGCTTGAGCAAACTAATCAAAGTGAAAATTTCTGAAGATTTTTATTGTTACATTTAGCATGTGGGAAGGCACTGCCACCTAATGGCCATTATTGGCAACAGCCCTACTTTTGAATCTCATTTGTTCTCTGTGATAAATTAGAAAGAATAACCGGTTAAAGAAGTCACTGCTCACCACTGCTATAGAACATATTTTTTAACAGTCACAAAGCAAGTTTTAAACCAAATGTAGTAGGCTAACTATTTCATTATTTACCAGCATTTAAAAAAAAGTGACATTATGTGTAGACAAGCATGGTAACCCATACTCAGAATTTGTCCTTTGCATTTTACCTATCCAAGTCCACACACTGGAGCAGTGGGGAGCCATCTTTGCTGCAGCACCCGAGGAGCAATTGGGAGTTAGGTGCCTTGCTCAACAGTACCTCAGTCTTGGGTACCTACATTTCCTGCTGGTACTGGGAATTGAACCCACAACCTTCAGGTTACAAATCCAATTCGCTAACCATTAGGACATAACTGTTAGGAAGGAAAACAGTGTGAACAGGAGCACAATGATTTACAGTTACAATGATTTTTGCCAATTTTTGACGTTTTATGGTCAAAGAATGTAATGTCAAATACTACTAACTGTATAGATTTGGTAATCTTAATAATGCTAAAAGTTTTGTTGAATTGTAATTGCTAAGCTGCATAATTGTATGTAGTTTTCATTTCTCAGGTGTGGTTGACTAGGTAAATATACAATTAAAAATATGAAATTTGGCCAAAGTGTTTATTAATTGATATGGTATGGCCAAAACATATTTAAACACTTTTCTAAATTCTCAGATTTTTGATGTACCCGAGTGTCCACCTTTGGTGCGTAAAACAGGACCAAAGAAATTAATATTACAAATATTTCTGAACAGTATTTATAAATCTTCTGACTGCAAAAGATACACTTTACAGCTGTTAAACAACCATATATTCCATGTCTCTCTACAATTTCACTGACAGCGTCACTTTAATAAGCAGCTTCTTTGAGGAATTACACAGACAGTGTCTTTGTCTCGTCGTGTCCTCTAAGGATTGAAGGGTATTTTTCCTGAAGCAGTGTCAGCAGGCAAGTGCCAGACTGGTGCCAGGCTGGGTTCCATCTATTTAATGACACCAAGAAATGAAATATTTTTTAATCCATGGCAATGCCACGTTGTTGGTGAGTTTTGGTACACTCTTAAAAATAAAGGTGCTTCAAAAGGTTCTTCAAGCGATGCCATAGAAGAACCATTTTTGGTTCCACAAAGAACTATTCAGTCAAAGGTTCTTTAAAGAACCATCTTTTGCTTACGTTTTTATAATCTGAAGAACCTTATTCACCACAAAGAACCTTTTGTGAAACAGAAAGGTTCTTCAGATGTTAAAAGTTCTTTATGGAACCATTTAGACAAAAAGGTTCTTCTATGGCATTGTGAAGCACCTTTATTTTTAAGAGTGTAGTGCAAAAAGCTTCATAGCAAGGAGATTGTTAGGGACCCACTCAAGCACAAAATGCCATTCATATTATCTTTAGGCCTTTCGCAAAATACTAACTGTTAATGATCATCTTTGCATGCTGACACATTTTCAAATATTTAAACATTTGAACTGTCTTTTAATGTTGACTTTAACAAACAACATTATCTCCATTATCAATGATGGATCATGGACTGCTGCTAGAATAAATAAAGTTTTGTTGGTCTTACAGGTTTTCCTGTACATCTTTTCTCAGATCTGTTTCCTGTTATTGTACAGACCACACCTCCAGTTTTTTTACATTATATCTTTTTGATATTTACAGTTTTCAGTCGGCCTATTTATGTATCCTGTTCATGTGTAGGCTATATAATATCTATATGGAATACATTATAATTTCCACATAGCACAGCTTTTTCAAGAGTGTGAGTTCACATCACAATTATTTTTGCTTTTCTCTTACCTATGTCATTCACATCCTCCACTACCACCTTTAATAACAGGTTTTTCATCAGATAGTTTATACTATTTGCATTAAGCTTACAGGGAAATAGAATACCAACCTAATGTACACAAGAAATTATTCTTTGGCAACATTTTGGAATCAAATCCAGACATAATATACTAGTTTGTTAATTTAAACTTAAAGGGGTAATTCTCCCAAAAAATGATTTTTTTTTTGGTTTTGTTCTAAAGCCGTATGACCTTCTTTCTTTTTTGATGTGAACTATTTTTTTTTATCTTTAACGCATAAATGTGACAACAGAAATGTACTTTTTTTATGCATATTTTACTTTTTCACAATTAGTTAAAGATTGGTGCCACAGATTTTTTTTCAAAACTTTTTTTCATATAAAGATATCCCGATAATCACAAAAAAAGAAAAACAGGGAAGAAAGAGAATATTTAATATTCTATATTTAATATTAAAGAATATTTATGCACCTTATACACAAAGTAAATTTGCTTTGACATAATTGTCATTTTATCTGCAATGTACAGGTCCTTCTCAAAAAATTAGCATATTGTGATAAAGTTCATTATTTTCTGTAATGTACTGATAAACATTAGACTTTCATATATTTT